>JAVJIF010017925.1:0-15000 GCA_038442645.1 Agave tequilana
TGAGAAAAACCCCCACCTAGTAACTTGCAATCCAAAGGGTTGACTATCAAGTTTGCCTTCTCCCTCATCCTCTCCCAAATTCTGCAGATTTTTTCTCTCCCAAATTCTGCAAATTTCCCTCTCATTTGTGAAGAACTTGAAACCCTAAATTCCCCATTTCACTCCTCTCTAAACTTAAGGTAAAACTAGGACAACCTCTCTAGCCTTAATCCCAGTTTCTGTAGCTCTGGGTCAAGACTCCACAAGAGGGAAGGAAGTGACACGCGCGCGCAGCAAGCAGAGCCGCAGCAGCACGCGGGGCGCTGCTACATTGCCGCAAAACCGCGGCAAAGGAAAGGTTTTTGCGGCAATTCTGGGAGGGAGGACCTGATCTTGGAGGGGGAGATCCCTGGTGAGTTGGGGGAAAGATCTAGCACGTCCAAGCAGTATTTTCTCGAGGCCCAACTCTCTGTCTCAGAGCTTTAAACCATTGTGAGTAAATCTAACTCTTAGGTTATATTTTTCTATCAAGATTTGAAAAATCAGAATTTTAATTTTGTATGGGTGACCCATAAGTGTGCTAATTTTTGATATATTGCTGTTTTATTGTGGTTATCCTCAACTAAATGAAATTTATGGGTATCACCTAGTTGTGGTGTTTCCATGTTAGGTTGTGATGAGATGCATGGGTAATGTACATGCTCTAACTTAATAATCATGCTTAAATGAGAGGGTTAGCATATTAATTCGCTGTTTTGGTGATTAGCTTTAGGTCAATTGAAATGCAAGGAGTATTACATGATTGTTGTGTCTCTACATTACATCGATATGATATGCGTGTGTAGAATACATGTTCTAGTATATTAATTATGCCTAATTGAGCCAATTTAGCAATTTATTTCGCTATTTTTCTTGATCAACATCATGATAGTCGATTCGATATAGATATGGTATAACCTTGACTCTTTATAAAATAGAAAACAATGTGATGCATATGTGAAGCATACGATTCATACTAAAATCACCCCATAGATGCCGATTATTTGACTTGAAGCTTACTTATGTTTCACTAAAGTACACGGGGGATAACCCCTCTTTATGTCATAACATTGTGTTGTGTACTAGTGAGTACATGTGTATGATGCATATATTCATGCGGGTTGGAGGTGGCGCGCTATGTGGCGTTACCATGATTTTGGGAAACCCAAGTACATGTTCTTTATTGTTGCACATCATTTCGGATATGACGTGTAAGTTAGTTTTCAATTGCTGTTATGAATATTATACTTAACCTTGTATGGTGCTTTGTGTGTTATTTGAGGAAGGGGCCGGGCGGGAGCCGGTAGGAGGGGGGAAGACGGGGATTTGCCCTATACATATATGTATATATATAAAAGGAGGAAGGGGCCGAGCGGGAGCCGGTAGGAGGGGGGAAGACGGGGAAACATATATGTTTTATATGAATATTATAAAAGGAGGAAGGGGCCGTGCGGGAGCCGGTAGGAGTGGAAGACGGGGGAATTTCATTAGATTGAATGCATGTAATAGTGAACTGTCAAGTTGCATTCATGATTGATAGTACTTATGTTAAACTAGAATGTCACTTTATGTATATAACGAGCCGAGTTGATTGTGAGGGGACTAATCCACGAAAATTTCATACATACGCATACAATTATTTCTTTTGTGTCATGATATAGCGAAATGCCACTTTTGATAGTGGAATCATGTAAACCACATATGTATGGAGCCTGGAAACAAGTAAGGTAGCTTGAACAAGTTGTTGTTTATGGGACTCATTGTAATTTACCTCTTCTAAACTGTTATCTTATGAAATTATTATATCATTACCCTATGGCATGGTTTACTCATTGAGCTGTCGAGCTCATTTTATTTTCTTTCCATCTTTTCAGGTTTGGATAAGGGTAAGGGACCTCTCTAACTGGAAAAGTTAAGTTATGGATCGCATGACATGTTGTGGTATCATTTTGACTTGCCTTGTTATATTAAATGTGTATATATGGACTCTATTGAAGTCTTTATGGAAAACCTGTTAGGATGTACTCGAGGTACATTTTGTCTTTATAGTATTTGAGACCATGGACTTGTATGTGATATAATGTTCTGGACTGTGAAATTCCTTAGATATGTATGTTCTTGAACTTGGAATGATGGCCATGTGTGGGGAATGCTATTCGTTGGGAAGTTAACTCTTGTAATGTTTTATGAAAAGATTTATGCTTGAAATGGAGGAAATCAAGTTATGGTATATGTTTATGGTTAAGGTTTGGTGTAATGTGGCATGATAAGTAGGCCGAGTGTGCCGAAATCCTTGGTGAATATAAGTAGGCCTTGGAGCCGAAATTTTTGGTTATTAAGTGAGAAAAAGGGAAATATTAAGGATGATGCTGCCAAAATTTTCTTATTTTAAGAGTATTGGAGATAATTGGTGTTGCAGGCCTAATCTTGTTTATTAGAAACCTGGGACCGTTACAAAAAGTCTATGTTGGGTTACTACACTCTCACCCGGTACTACCTTACAATCCATACAATAACCTCTATTTACTTTCATAATTAAAAAGAAATCTATTTGGCTCGCACTTGATCCACTTCTAAAAGTAATCAAGTGAGACTCTCTTCCTAAACCAAGTATTCGCTAAGATCAAATCATAAGACAAAGCAAAATATAAAATCTAGTTACCTGGTTCATATCTTTTCCCAAAATCAAATCCTCCGTGTACACTATCAAACTCATAATGACTAGTTCCTACATGCCCATTGAGGTCACCGCCTATAAAAAGCTTTTCTCTAATGGTATGCTTTGCACTATCTGATCTAAATCCTTCCAAAATTGACGCTTACTAGACTCATCAAGTCCTACTCGTGGTGCATAAAATACTAATACATTAAAATCTCCCTACCTAAAATAAGTTTAACTAGTAAAATCGTATCACCCTTTCTCCTAACCTTCACTATATTCTCAAGCAATTGTTTATCTATGATCACACCCACAACATTACGATTTCTAGCTTTGCCAGTATATCAAAGTTTATAACCCCAAGGCTCTATAATTCTAACTTTTTCACCTACCCACTTAGTTTTCTGTACCACAAAATGCTAACATTCCGTCTAAGCATACATCACCTAACTCTGCTAATCTACCTGTAAGAGAACCTATGTTTCGTGATGCTAACCTAATCTTATATTCATGAGCTAACTTTTTACCCTCACCCGCTCATAAAAGTGTAGGAACTCTTACTCATTTGACACCACATCCGGCGCCGATGTGGCGCGTCCTTTCTGAACGACGACCTAGCAATCCTTACCCACTTTTCACTACACCCGGACTCTGATGCAGCGCGTCGCTCAGTAAGGAACGCCCAATGGAATTTAGTTCTTGGTTTATGTTCATAGTATATGAGAATATTTTGTGTTGGCTGTCACAGGCCTACCACAACCCTCTTCTTTTATCCTGACTAGGGACAGACAGTGAACGGTTACCGACAGAGTTAATTTTTCAAAACAATCATCAGTCATTTTTATTTCTCACTTAATAGAAAAAAAAACTGATGCCGCAACAAAATAGCATCAGATTTTGGCCAGATCTGTGTTCCTTCAAAGAGCCAGAGACTTGAAATCTAGGAAGTCGAATCATTCTGGGTCACTGAATCAGGAGGAGTCACGGGCGTAAAACTCAAAAGGTGCCAGTAACTATTTTTAAAAAGAGCAATAAGACAAATTCTTCTCTTTGCATTTATCGACAAAATATTTGCAGACGAAAACAAAATCATATTTGCTGACATAATTGCAATAATCCAAAATTTTGGTTCCTTTTCTGTTATTATCACTGACAAAAGTCTTCACAAGGAATCGCCGTTGGGTGCACCCTTGGTCATGAAACGCTAGGAACACGCAGGACCCACTAGCAGTGTGAGGGTGCAGCCGGGTGAGTTGGAACCAATGCTGAAATATTACGACATTTTGTGTAATAATTTAGGCACCCACTCAACTCTGGCATCACTTTGTCACCGCTTTTTACATGTTGATCCAAGTGGGGTCCGCGGCGGTTAAAGAGAAGATGTCGCGGGCCCCAGTGGCTGAAGACACGTCCTGACCAGCGGAGACTGAAGCTTTGCTGGGGTTTGAAGGGACTGAAATTATTTTAACAGAGGAATTAAAAAAAGAAAAAAGAAAAAGGAAAAAGGTAAAATGTTTGCTGTAGTTTGAAGGGATAACACTAACGGCGCCATAATAATCAAAAGGTTAAAGTTAATCTTATATTAAACAAAAACACAAACCTACTGGCCCTCTTGCTTGAGTACAAGTATAAAATAAATAATGGTAATCCACTCTCTGTAGTGCTTGCGCCCATTATTAGAATACTATTAATAATAATAAATTATAAAATTAATATTATCAAAATCAATTGAAGGTAAATTTTTTTCGCACGACTGTTACAGAAACTTTCTCTTTTTCTCCCTTTTCTCTCCTCCTCTTTCTTTGTCACTTGATCGATTATCCACCTCTATTGACAGTATACTAGTTAATCAAAATCAAGCGCAGGTAAATTTCTTCCATAATTTATATAAAAATTTTATCGGTCTACACATCTGAGAGAGAGAGAGAGAGAGAGAGCAATGTTAACCATTTTTTTTTTTTTTTTTTTTTTTTTATAACCCCCGCTCCCGCCCCCCCACCCCCCCTCCCACCCAACCCCCCCCCCCCCCCTTCCTCTTTTTACCGACCTCGTCTGTCTGATTCGTCGGTCAGTTTCCTAGCACAGTGATGATAAACTAATAATAATAAAAAATAAATATAGGATACAATATTGTTTTCTACTTGAAGATGAGGGGGTGAGTGACGAGGGCAGGCACAGATATAGAAAGTGGAGTTGGTTTCATGATTCTCTTCCCCATTTGCTCATTTCGAAGACCTAATTTTGGAAAACCCCCTTTTGCCCCATTTCCTCCCGCTTTCTGTATCTCTCTCGGCTCTCGGAGGCGGAGAGAAATTAGAAAGGAAAGAGGGGATTTTTTTTTTCTTATTTTTTGCAGGGAAAATGAATTTGGGAGCTTGATGGTTTCTAGGGTTTCGGCCACCTTGATATTGAGCTAGATCTGCCGTTTTCTAGCTCCCCGTAGCTCAGTTTCGCAAATGGTATGATTTACTTTCTCTCTACTTGATTGTATATTTCTGCTTTTTACTGTTTTTTAACACAATGAATGGTGTGAAAAATGAATACAGCTTTGATTTCTTTCTCCTGTTTGCTTATTCGCTTGTTATTATAGTGTCACTGGCTGTTGAATTCATTTTTGATGTTATTTTGGATCAGTTGGTTTCATTCTGGGGAGAAAACATTTTAAAAGTTTACTGGTTTGGCTGAATGTGAGTCCGGGTTGGGCGTCAAGTAGGGTGTTAAGAGGTTGAATGTTTTCTACAATGAGAATAGTGAGTGATTTTTGAAAGTTCTGCTCATTCCACACATCACATTGTAGGACAAATTTAAAATTAGAAAAAGACAGTGTAAATTAGAGATGTATTCTCTGGTATCTGCAAATGGGAACATCAAATTTGGTTGTCATAAGATGTCATTTCTTATAAAGATTATCCCCAGGAAAAAAAAATTATAAAAAGTTTTATAAATTTTTTATTTCATTGCTTGTGCTGCCATTTTTAGAAATGAATTAGGGTGGTTCTGATTTTTATTTCTATTGACAATAATGGTTCTTGAATTAACTCAAGGGCCTTACCCATTCATTTCAATTACAATTTTTTAGGATGCATTTTACAAGTATAGTCACATGCATCTCGCCACACAAGTTGGTCAAATATCATTTACTCCATATATTTGAGCTGGGGATAAGCTTCGACTAGGATGTTCATCTTGATCATCCTAATGTTTCATCTCATGACAAGATCAAAGAAAAGGCACTTCTTTACTTTATGATAATCATACTTTACTAATGGAGTTTCCCTATTGTAGTAGTCAAAATTTCGACGCGCGTCAGGATCACGACATGTATTCAGTGATAGGAACATGAACCGACTCTCGGGAACCCATTTCGAAGTCTCTGCCACCTCCTATCCAAAAATATCCTTCATCCATAGCTTCGAGGCCATACCGCCTTCCAGAGGCACTCTGACTCAAATCCAAGAGTCTTACCACGCTGCAACAACTCCTTCTATGCAGCGGCAGATCGAGATGGATCCCGCAGATCAAGAAGGCGGTCAAACGCCCTTATCTCCCTACCCATCCAGAACTCTGTAACGATCCTACAACTCATCAAGCAGTTGGGTATAACGATAGATAACCCTCTAGCGTGTCAATCCCAATTACCGAGACTCAACTTTGGCGGTTATAAGAATTAGCGGATTCAAATCGAATAGTTGAAGATCCACATCTATCCACATCTACTCCACTGCTTCTGTCAGGTACAAATACACCTACTCTAATGAGAAAGAGGTCGCTTTCCTAATTCTCAGAGCACATACTATCAATGTTCTAAATGTCGGATGTCGGCCTAATGTCGGAAGGCAAAATGTAATATCGGATTGCGGATTTCGGGGAAATTTCGGGGATATTTGCCCAATTTTGTGTCAATTTTAGAGGTCATTTACATTATATAGTATGGTCTTAAATGTCATAAATATCCTAAAACATCACATTTATGATATATAAAGCATGAAAACAATATATATTTAAACCATCTTGTTTTGAATATACTTACCTGGACAACTTGTATTTAAGCTACGACTATGAATGAAACCTTCAAGTTGTAGCCAACCTACAAAATATAAACAATGAACATAGAATCAATATACAAGCTAATATACAGAAATGATTAAAGCTATCTAATATTTCTGTTACTTTACACTTCTAAACTTAACTTTTCTGTTCTTTTTATTTATGTATTCCCGTATTGGACAAGTACACGTGGATGTTATCATATTGATGAAGCCAAGCAAATAACAAAGTTTTTGATGAAATCAAGCCAAGCAAATAACAATGATTATTGATTGTATTTTTTTATTTTTTATTTATGTAAATATGTGTTATTGCATCTTATAAATTTTTATTTTTTATTTATGCAAATATGTTTATTTTTTATTTATGTAACAATGATAACAATCTATCGCATAGATATTAACAATAATGTAAACGCTAGAATGTTAATCAAGATTTAATCAAAAAATAAAAAAATTAACTACTGCTTTCAAGTTTCAACCTTTCACAGTTACTGCAAAGTGCAGAGTTGCAGGACTCTCTCTCTCACGATCTCTCTCTCTCTCTCTCAGTCTATCACATAAACATAGATATTAACAATAATGTAAACGATAAACGCTAGATTGCTAATCAAGACTTAATCAAAAATTAAAAAATTAACTACTGCAGAGTGCAGATTCGCAGCTCTCTCTCTCTCTCACGATCTCTCTCTCACACCCTCCAACTCTCCCTCTCTGCTCTCACTCTCGCTCCTCTCCCTCTCTGTTCTCTATCTCTCACCGCTGCCTCTCTTCTCTCTCTCTCGATTTCTCTCTCTCTCGCTGCTCTCTCTCTTACTCGATGCTCCTCTCTCTCTCTCTCAATTTCTCTGTCTCGCTCTCTGATCAGAGAGCGAGACAGAGAAATTGAGAGAGAGAGAGAGAGCAGCGGTGAGAGAGAGAGAGCAGCGAGTGAGAGAAAGAGAGAGAGAGAGAGAGAGCAGCGAGTGAGAGATAGAGAGAACAGAGAGGAAGAGGAGCGAGAGTGAGAGCAGAGAGGGATAGTCAGAGGGTGAGAGAGAGAGAAGATCGTGAGAGAGAGAGAGCGCAGCTGCTGCGCAGAGAGGAGAGAGATCGACATCATTTAATAAAAAGAAAATCAAAGAGAGATTGAGTGAGAGATTGAGAGAGATGTACCTGGCTTAGAGCTTCCTGTCGCCGCCGACGAGAACTGCGACGACTGCCTCCGTTTGTCTTCGTCTCCGACGCTCCCAGCACAAGCAACGGCGACGGAATTAGGGCAGAGGGGAAAACACACAGAGAGAGAGAGAACGCGATCGAATGAGAGAAAACTAATTAGGGCAGTTTATTTGGGTTTAATGGGTTGGGTTTCGGTTGTCTTGAGTCCTGACCCGACCCAAACGACGAAGGGGTTTTTTACTCTCTTGATATCGGCCGACACAATGTCGGCCGATTTTTGAAAAATCGGCCGAAATGTCGGCCGATTTCCAACAGTGTCGACATTTCGATACTGGGACAGATGTCGTGTCGGCCTTCAGTTGAAACCGAAATTTCGGCCGAAATTTCGAAATTTCGGCCGACATTTCGAACACTGCATACTATACCACACTAACAGTTTTCCTCCACTAGTCCACCACAATAATATTGACCGTTTTCTTCTGTCCGGTCCTCTATCCCTACTACATATTGATTCTCACGCCCGATGGTCTTAAGTCGGAATCACACAGGTGCTTCTAACCGGAAAGGCGTCTTCTCTTCTTGTGTGCTCTAATAGGTTCGATCGGCGGTGTCCAATTGCTTGTGACGAAGTTTTGTCCACTACACCTATCCACTATGAATTTGACATCTGACATTTTGAACAATGACGACGCATCTTGATTGAACCTCTACAAATTAGTTCTACTCATGTCCAAGTCATTATATGGGCCTAGTTTGATTTGGCTTAGGTTTTAGAGAGATTTGGCTTAGGTTTTAGAGAGATGCTAGTTTGCTATCTTGGTGAGAGAGATGCTAGTTTGCTGTCTTGGTGAGAAAGATGCATCATGGTTTGAAATCTTGGTATCGGTCAATGATTTCTAGTATCAATATCATTAATATCGTCATCAATTTTAGCATATCGGCAACATCTGCTTCGATATCCACCAATATTAGAGGGGGTTAATATCGTCTGAGGTATGTTAAAATCCAATACGAATTAGCCAATATTTGAAACCATTGTTAAGATGCAAAGATCCTTATAGGCTTCTTACTAGCTTGATAGCTAAGGTAGCAAGGGCCACAAAAACCAAACTTTCAATAGTGTCTGATGATGCAACAACTAAATCTCTTTCTATGGTCAGAATTACCCGCACCACTAGTTATTATACGGGTTAGGATTGATTTCGCTCGGGTTATAGAGGGATGCCAATTTGCTCCCTCATTTGAGAAAGATGCATTAGTTATCATCATCGTTAAGATGCAAAGATCCTTATAGAGACTCAACCCAAGCGGTTATAAGGATCAGCGGATTCAAACCGAATAATTGAATATTCACATCTATCCACATCTATTGCACCGCTTCTGTCAGGTACAAAACGACCCCTCCAATGAGAAAAAGGTCGCTTTCACGCTAGTAGTTTTCTTCTGCTTGTCCACCACTACAATACACCGACAGTTTTCCTTTGTCTTCCATCCCTATCACCTACTGATTCTCACGCCCGAGGATCTTAGGTCGGCACCACACTGGTACTCCTAATTTAAAAGGTGTCTTCTTTCTGTATGCTCTGAAAGGTTCGACTGGGGGCGTCCAATTGGTTGTGATAGAGTTTTGTCCACCACACCTATCCACTATGAATTTGACATCCGACGTTTTGAACATTGACGACAGATCTTGACTGAACCTCTACAAATTAGTTCTATTCATGTCCAAGTCGTCATTATACGAGCCTAATTTGATCTGGGTTAGGTTTTAGAGAGATGCTAGTTTGCTGCCGTGGTGAGAAAGATCCATTAGTTTCATCATTAAGATCATGGTTTGAAATCTCGGTCTCAGTCAATGGTTTCTAGTATCAATATCATTCATATCGGCCATCAATATTAGCCATATCGGCAACATTTGCCTCAATATCCACCAATAGTAAAGGAGGTTAATATCATCTCGGGTATGTTAAAATCCAATACGGATTAGTCAATATTTAAAACCATTGTTAAGATGTAAAGATCCTTATAGGCTTCTTACTAGCTTGACAACTAAGGTAGCAAGGGCTACAGAACGGTGCTTTCAATAATGTCCGATGGTGCAACAACTAAATCTCTTTCTATGGTCAGAATTACCCATGCTAAATCTCATTATGATACGAGTTATGTTTGATTTCGCTCAGGTTATAAAGAGATGCCAGTTTGCTGCCTCGTTTGAGAAAGTTACATTAGTTATCATCATATTTAAGATGCAAAGATCCTTATAAAGACTCAACCCAGGAGGTTATAAGGATCAACGGATTCAAACTGAACAGTTGAAGATTCACATCTATCCATATCTACTCCTTCGCCTTTGTCAGGTACAAATACACTTCTTCCAATGAGGAGGCCGCTTTCCTAATTCTGAGAGCACGTACCACATCATAATACGTCGACAGTTTTCCTCTGTACGGTCCTCCATGCCTAACGTCTACTGATTCTCATGTCCGAGGGTCTTAGGTCAGTACCAAACCAATTCTCCTAACCTGAAAGACGTCTTCTCTTTCTGTGTGCTCTCACGGTTCGATCGGGGACGTCCAATTGCTTGTGATGGAGTCACGGAGTTTTGTCCACCACACCTATCCACTATGAATTTGACATCCGACGTTTGAACATTGACAACACATCTTGATTGAACCTCTACAAATTAGTTCTACTCATGTCCAAGCCGTCGTTATACGAGCCTAGTTTGATTTGGCTTAGGTTTTAGAGAGATGCCAGTTTGCTGCCTTGGTGAGAAAGATACATTAGTTTTATCATTAAGATCATTGTTTGAAATCTCAGTATCGGTCAATGGTTTCTAGTATCAATACCATTCATATCGGCCATCAATATCAGCCATATCAGCAACATCTGCCTCGATATTCACCAATAGTATAGGGGGTTAATATCATCTCGGGTATGCTAAAATCCAATACAGATTAGGCAATATTTGAAACCGTTGTTAAGATGCAAAGATCCTTATAGGCTTCTTACTAGCTTGACAACTAAGGTAGCAAGGGCCACATAAACCGCACTTTCAGTGGTGTCCGATGGTGCAACAACTAAATCTCTTTCTATGGTCAGAATTACCCATACTAAATCTCGTTATTATACGAGTTATGTTTGATTTCGCTCGGGTTATAGAGAGATGCCAGTTTGCTGCCTCATTTGAGAAAGATACATTAATTTTCATCGTATTTAAGATGCAAAATCCTTATAGGCTTATTGCTAGCTTGAAAGCTAAGGCAACAAAGGCCCAACAAAGCAGCCTTTCACTAGCGTTTGATGGTCCAACATCTAGATCTCTTTCTATGGTCTACCCAGACTAAAAGAAAGAATGACTGGAAAAAAGCAAGAATCCAATTAGTTGTGTCATCCATGAATCTTTAGTGCCTAGAAGAATGAGTTTTCCAACACATCTGAGGTTGTGGGTTGCTCCCACAGTATTGTCCCTGGGCCTACGGCCTAGCAAGACTCCGACTGTGGAGGGACAAGAGGCAATTTAGGGCATTCAACTTTGAAGCCAAGTTACCATTGGAATCGTGGTTTAAAATCTTTTGTATCAATATTGCCAATGGGTTTTAGTATTAATATTGTTAATACCTGCCATCAGTTTCGGCAAATATCAACCATATCAGCAATATGGCCCTGACAGGTCAATATTATAGGGTCAATATACCCGATACAACATTACAATACATATCACAATTGATTGATATTTGAAACCATGAGTAGGACAGACTGGTAGAAGGCGGGTCAGGATTATCTAATGCTCTAGAGTTGGTGTACTCTGATGTCTCTGCTCTTCACAACCTTCACTAGGTTGAAGCCATCCTCTCCATTACATAGCATGTGTCTGGTTGAATTTGGCTTGGGTTTTAGGGAGTTTTTTTCTACCTTAATATATTAATTTTGTTGGCCTTCACTAAAACATGTCTCATTGGCAATCTTTAAGTTGAGAGATATGCTGCACTTTTATTGGCACTTCCAATTAAACGTGAAACACCAGCACACATCAGGACAATGTAATATTTTGCTTAGCAACACATGTTGACTATGTAAGGCATGAATAATGGACCTTTGTGTTGCTATGCATCCATGGATGCTCAGGATGCATGCTAGATTTATCACAGTAGCGTTACTTATGCTGAACGAATTGTTGGTTCTGAATGTGCTTAGACATTTCTTTGAAACTATGCCTGGACGATTGGACAAAACTGAAACCTAGTTGTCTAATAATTCCAATTTGTTCGGTGTTTAATTTCAAGTCATTTGTGTCTTCAATTAATTCTGAAGTATATAGAAACTTTGCTATAAACCTCACATAATACATAATTCACACTTGCATTGCGAACACATCCATTGTACATTTGATTAGATGATCCTTTCCTTGGGATGAAATGAGTTCTTTTTAACATGCTACATAATGGTGTAACACTTAAATATTGTGTTTTTTTTTTTTTGTTTTGGGGGGGGGGGGGGGGGGGGTGGGGGGGGGGGGGGGGGGGGTGGGATAACAGTCACCAGTTGCATTTAGAACAAATTTGGGGAGGGTCAATTTCAGGCTTCAAAATAGAGTTTGAAAATTTGACATGTATTTGGGAAGAGATCGACATAGTAATTTGATATGATTAGGCCTATTTACTCTATTTAGGAAACAAAGAGTTTTAACATGAGAAATGAAGGTGAGTTTATTGAAAATCACCTAGTAAGGGGGGATGAATAGGTGATGCTATTCAAATTATGCGGAAATTAAATCTATTTGTAACAAACACACTAAATCTCAAAAGTAAGCAATTATAACAAGTATCATAAATAAGCTCAATCACAATTGGTATGCAATTATAATAATAAATAGCAAATATTGAGCAGAGATAAAGAGTAGAGAGATTGAGGCAAGAAAGTGCAAACTCTGCAAACACACTGATTTGTTATTGAGGTTCGATCCGTTGATCTACATCCCCATCTCCAACTCTTGTGGAGATGTAAGCACTATAACCTGTTCGTGAAATCGAATTTTGCTTATAACGTGATCCTGCAAGACCACAACTTGGAGCTGCAACTCCTACAATATGACCCTCTTGGATCATCTTTGGAGCCTTAACTCATACAACAATGCGATCCCACATGATCGACTTCTCACAACCTTCTTCACTTGAGGTTTACAACCAATGAACAAATAATAATTGTGATCGCATGAAACTTCTCTCAAGTACAAGCCTTATAGCTATAGAATGGGATTTGGAGGCTTAAGCTTGTGTATGTGAGAGATTGAAAGAGACTGAAGAATACGCAATCTTGTAGAAAAACTAGTGAAATATGGAAGCGGATTAGCTCTGTGAAGTCTTGAAAATTCTCAGTAAAAACTTGTTAAAACTCTAAAAAAATAGGATTTAGTGCAAAAATAATTTGAAAATGTTTGCTAAAAAATTGCAAAAAAGTCAATATGAGCTGTCGAAAGCTGGTGCAGGACTTTCAAACAGTCAATGGTCACAAAAACGACTATAATTTTAAAATCCAAAGATCTATTTTTAAAAAATTTATATTGGCTGTCGAAAGCACTGTTGACAATAACAATTTTTCAATAGAGAGATGTCGAAAGTTAGAGAGAAATATGTCGAAAATCTGATTAACTTTGAAATTAATTTTGTTCTTTGAAAATGCTGTTGAAAGCTAATTCTTAGCTGTCGAAAGCTTTTCCCCCCGACAGTTAGTGAAAAATACTATAACTGTTGTCGAAAATGAGTCTGTTCTGAACTTTTCTGAGCTCTCTGAAAAATATTGTCGAAAGCATGCACAGAGGCTGTCCAAAGTTTATCAACTCAAAACACAAAAATGTGCACACTGAGTATCTATTTTTGACAGTGCCAAGCAGGGTTGTCGAAAGCAATTCAGTGAATGATTTTTCAGAAACCTGTATAAAATCAAAAAAATCAATTTTAACTTCATAAATCATACAAAAATATTTAGTTTTGAAATATATTTGAGCTCTAATATGTATGGATAAACTCCACTACATATTTCAAAGGTATAACTCATTTTTAGATTTAACCTATAATAAATTGATTTCCATCAAATTCCAAATTTTTTGAAACTAGTTTTGATAAACTCGATTTTTGTATAGAATTAACTTTTGAAAAACTCTTTAACCATCAAACAAAAAACATGTGTGTGTCAAGCTTGAACTACCAATTTTACAAGCTAAAGCTTTAACACAAATTCTAAACTTACAAAAACATAAAATCTGTATCTTGAAACGTTGAAGTCTTTAGTATATGTCTTGCATTGAATCTGACTTTAGCTCCAATCCTCACAAGAGATTTCAAATTGGTTAAGCTTGAGCTTCACAATATGATCTTGGATTAATTTGTTTCTTGATAAATACCCTGTATATACTTAGACACAACTTCAAGATCATTAGTTTCTAACTACATGAGTTGATAATCATCAAAACATGTGGTTGATTGAACTTTTGTGTCAACAATCTCAACGTTGGGTCAACATTTATATGGGGTTGATGGCTGTGGGTTTGAGTCAATATATCATCATCATCTGCAGTCTACTATTAATTTAAAAAAAATTAAGAAAATCATTAGAAATTCAAAATCTGTTTGATCAATTGCATATAATTGTGTTTAGTTCGCTTAAAGTTTGTACGAATAATTGTAAATCAGTTCATTTCCTATGAGATTCCTATTATTTGAATAATTTGTGAATTTTGTGATTATGGATGTGAAAACCACACTTTATTTATTTATTTCTCAATCCTTCACATGTATAGTGTATTTTGGTAAGTTTGATATTTTTCTATTAATGTAAGTTTATCCTATAATTTACTAATTTCTAACTGCAGATTGTAAATTGTATATTTTATTAAGTCTGCTTGTAGTTTGATTATATTCCAAGAATGTTTATCATATTTCTGATGAGAAATCATCTGTGTTTCAATTTAGCAATAATCTGTTAGTCTATTTCAAATTTAATCATGCTTAAATTTCATGCCTAAAAAATTAGTTTATGTAATTGTGTGCACGCGTGTGTGCGTGTGACCATGGGGGGGTGGGTCGCAGGTGAAATCACCTAGAGGGGTGAATAGATGAT
>JAVJIF010017925.1:20000-93037 GCA_038442645.1 Agave tequilana
TTTATAGATATGTAACTTAAATAAACAAAAATCATTACTACTAATAACTTCATGAGATAATCATCATTAAAACTAAGGCAAAGGGCCTTTGGGCCAACAATGTCCCACTTTTTGATGATGACAAAACTTATGGAGTTATTTTAAATAAAAATGGAAGAGGCTTCTAATGAAGCTCCCTCTAAACACATGCATATAGGAATGTCATTTTAGCTCAATGCAACAAATATATATATATATAATATATATATATATATATATATATATATATATATATATATAATATATTATATATATATATATATATATATAGGAGTGTTATCATGTAAGCACTATGCATTACATTTATGCATACAAGGATATAAAAATAAAAATTGGTATGCACGAATGAATCCTCCATCCATCCAACCTCCACCCATCCAAACAAAATGTAATGGACTATCATATTTGAAGCTGAACAATCACAAGTGACATTGGATCAACACAAAATGAAGACACTATAAGTGACATTAAACAAACATATATGAGGTTGAAATCCAATCAAGTACCAAATATCTCATAAACCAAATTCATGATGTTCAGAAAGCCTCGAAATACCATATTACAAACTAGTACAACCCAAAGTTCACAAGGTCACAAATATTTAAGTTATTACAAAACCAAAGTACTAAAGCATAAACATAACAAAGTACTGAAGCAACAAAAGCAACAAAATAACTTTTAGAATCTCCTTATCCTCCAGCTTCTTCTCCCTCTTTTTGTAAACATCAAAAAGTGAGAAACATGGAACAACTCACTCATCCGAGATGAAATCCTTGTTGGCGGTGTAAAGTGGATCATCGGGCTCATCAATGGTCGACCGACTTGCACAAACTATACTTGTGCATGTTCGTGCAAAATCGGTCGACCGCTCGGTCGACCGACGGAGCAATCAGCTCTGCATGTCGGTCAACCGACAAAGGGTCAAAATTCGTACTTAAAAATGTTTTGAAATCCTTTTTGATATTTCACTAAAGCACTTTGAAATCTCTATACAAAACTAAGTTCATGCATACATTTGAAGCTCAAATTTGTGTGATCCTAGATCAACACAAAGAATATAGTTTTGAATTTGTTTTTGTAAATATTGAAATAATTTTCCAAAATATTCTTTTCCAAATCCTTGAAACCAAGTACGATGTTGTAAACAATCTAAAAATTATCAAAAATTCTTTTCAAGAATTTAAAAACAAAACACAATAAATCTCTTGTGTGTGTTTGTGAATCTCATGAGCAATCCAAACTTCTAACTTAGTTTTGACAAAACTAAATCTTACATTGTTAAAAAGAAAAAACAATTCTTCTAGAGCGCTTCAACTTGCAACTCACTTGATCTTTTGAGCTTGACTTCATCCTTGAGTACTAGATGTGTGTTCTTGATGCTTGAGCTCTTGGTTCACTTTGTTAACTTCAATACTTGTGTCTTTTGGAGAAGCTAAACATAATTATAATTATTTTTATAGATATGTAACTTAAATAAACAAAAATCATTACTACTAATAACTTCATGAGATAATCATCATTAAAACTAAGGCAAAGGGCCTTTGGGCCAACAATGTCCCACTTTTTGATGATGACAAAACTTATGGAGTTATTTTAAATAAAAATGGAAGATGCTTCTAATGAAGCTCCCCCTAAACACATGCATATAGGAATGTCATTTTAGCTCAATGCAACAAATATATATATATATATATATATATATATATATATATATATATATATATATATATATATATATATAGGAGTGTTATCATGTAAGCACTATGCATTACATTTATGCATACAAGGATATAAAAATAAAAATTGGTATGCACGAATGAATCCTCCATCCATCCAACCTCCACCCATCCAAACAAAATGTAATGGACTATCATATTTGAAGCTGAACAATCACAAGTGACATTGGATCAACACAAAATGAAGACACTATAAGTGACATTAAACAAACATATATGAGGTTGAAATCCAATCAAAGTACCAAATATCTCATAAACCAAATTCATGATGTTCAGAAAGCCTCGAAATACCATATTACAAACTAGTACAACCCAAAGTTCACAAGGTCACAAATATTTAAGTTATTACAAAACCAAAGCACTAAAGCATAAACATAACAAAGTACTGAAGCAACAAAAGCAACAAAATAACTCTTAGAATCTCCTTATCCTCCAGCTTCTTCTCCCTCTTTTTGTAAACATCAAAAAAGTGAGAAACATGGAACAACTCACTCATCCGAGATGAAATCCTTGCTGGCGGTATAAAGTGGATCATCGGGCTCATCAATGATCAGACGATACACGCCAACAGGCTCTGTAGGCACAACCCAGGGCTCAAAAGGAGTACCTTCGGCACAAAGTGGACGAGCCTAACCGGTAGGCATGAGCTAAGGCCACTCATACTGAGCAAAAAAATAATCCACACAACCTTGATAATAACGATGTGATGAACAAGCATAAGCAAGTGTGTTCCGAAACTCTTCCTAATTAGCCAAAATCTTCGTTGTGTCCTCTGAGTGTCTTAGGGACATAGCAGTCATCTGGTTCATTAAGACAGAGTATGGGTTTGCAAAAAATGAAGAGTAACCAGAAGCAAACTGAGGTGGAATCTGAATAGGAGGAGGCTGAGCATGAGCGCGAGTGCCGGATTGCATTCTCTTTAGAAGGGTACGATTAATGTCAACAGGAGGATATGCAGTCTCGCCGGAGAAATCGATTTTGAAATATTTAAGCAAGTGAGTAACAATCATCTCGTAGGGGAGATTCCTACTCGGAATCATGAGGTGCTCAGATAACATGAAGTCAATGAGAACATGGTTCGCAGTCGTGGTCTCGGCCGCCGACTCGGCGGGCACTGAGACGGATCGGTCTCGGCGACTCGGATCGGTATCGGGCGATACACACAAAATGCTACATAGAAACCTCAAAAATTCTGAAAAAATCACGACAAATCTTAAAAAAATGTAGACATCCACATTCATATATAACATGTCCAAAATATATCACCTAGCGCACTAAACATAAAGCAAAAGTATAAATACAAGTGTCATCGGTAAAAGCATATCAAAATATATGCACAATATAGTAAATTACACAAATTACATTCAGAAATACATGCTAATGTAGTTATTTTCACATTGAATTGTGATGAGTCACAAAATTATCATCATAATGCCGAGTCGACCGAGTCAACTCTGATTCTCGGCCGAATCAGTCTCCTCTGAGTTGAGTCGACCGACTCGTGACTCGGACTCGTCTCGGAGTGGGCGAGACGGAACGACTCGGCCGACTCGTCTCTGACTCGGCCGAGTCTTTGAACTGTGAATGAGAAGCTTCGGGGTATTGACTCTAATGTCTTTCAGAAGGCGATAGATGAGAAGTGGAGCACTATCCCGAGCATGGCTATGCTCACCCGATTTTGGAAGTAGATCGAAAAAATACAATCTTAGCGAAAACTTGGGCGGTGAGTGTATAGTACTTCACCTCTGTTGACACTCTCAAAAGATAGACCCCATATAGCTTAGACTAGTCTGTACAATATCTAACTTATTGACACTTCCAAAGACATGTCGTAGACAGTTGAACATACGGTTCAAACTCAGCCAAACTAGCTAACTTAGCCAAACTTGCTAGCTTCGCTCAGGAGGATTGGAACTAGCCTCGAACTGGGCTAGCTCCACTTGGAGTTTTAGTCTCGCAGTAGGCTAGCTTCGCATGGAGCATGGAACTTTTGGAGTTTTAACTCTAGGTCATTTTGACCATTTCAAATCCCCAAGCGGGATTAGTGGGCTAACTCCACTACTTTAATGGGGTTAATGCCACTTAAAGTGGACGGTTACACCCGCCCACTATGTCCCGCATCAAGTGGAGATAATTAAGCCAGAATGGCTGTCATAGGCTCGCACAGAGCCTAGTAGCTTCCATGAAGCATATTAGGCCACGCAGAGCCTATTTTAGCTTCACATGAAGCATTCTAGACTCGCGCAGGTCTATTTTAGCCTCACGTGCGAGGCCATTAATGCTGTTTTTAGCATTTATTGATTTTTAGGGGCAGTTACACCCTGTGAAGCCAATAAATAGCCCATTTTGAGGCTAAGCTAGGGGCTGAAATTTTGAGAGGCTCAGAACCTTGACTAGGAGAGAACTCTTGGTTGTAAATTTTGGCTAAACAAGAGAATCATTCTCTAGCATCCGAGAATTCAAAGATTTATTTATCTCATCCTTTGAGGATAATCTGAGGGTGCTAATATCCTAAATCTTTCACTCTTAAGGGATTTTCAGAACTAGGCGCGAAGGAATTCCCAGGTAGTAGATCTCCAGATTCGACCACTCGTGTATTCAAAGAGACAAAGTGATCGCGCGCTGACCAAACTCTTACCAACATACTTCTCCAGAATCTCAAGAGGAGAATACTTGTAATTTTCTTTTTATTACTTGTAGTTTCTCTTAATATTTTGTAAATTATCCCTTTTGATTTTCACCAACGAGAGTGGTGTCGCAATGCGACGATCAGTCCCTTGAGTCTACTGCTGAGATGCTATTCATTCAATTGACCAAGAGAAGTTTGAGCAACTTCTCTCTAAAGGCAACCAAGCCCTCTGAACGTCCGCAAGCACATGCAGATCTCCTTAGCCAAAGCTCTTTTGGCTAAAACTTGAAAGTCGATCTCTGTTGAGACTAATTAGGCTCAATGCGAGCCTATTTCAGCCTCCAGCGAGGCTAAACAAGCCCTATGCAAGCTTACTCAACAGAGACTAAATTGGCCTTGCGCAAGCCTATCTCAGCTTCCTGTAAAGCTAGAAAGGCTTTGTGCGAGCCTAAGACCTTTGCTAATGCTAGTTAGACCACTAAAAAGTCCAACTCAGCCTCATGCGAGGCTAGGGATGACTCTCATTTTTTAGCTTCTGGCGAAGTTGCCCCACACCCTTTAGCCGCAAGGCTATAATGTTCGGGGTAGCTCTCAATAGAGCTAAGGCAAAAGCCCGCTTGTTCAGCGAGGCTAAAGTCAAAGCGTCACTTGGCGCTAGCACTGTGCTGACACTCAGTGAGGCTAATTTAGATTCGCTAAAAGCAAAAGCACTGATTGACAGTGCTACGTCAGCTTCCAGCAGCGAAGCTAAAGCACCATGTGCTAAAACAGCTTCGCCAAGCGAAGCTAAGTCACAAGGCGAAGCTACTTTAGCTTCGCCGGTGATTGAAAAGAAAGCCTTCCAGGCTAAGCCAACGGCTTCTCAACCCAAGAAGGTTAACCTCCGGCCCCCTTCGAGTCTCAGTGTTGGATCGGTTGAGTCCGGTTAACACAAACTTATGGGATTATTTGAGCAACAAGCGGAAGTACGGCTTTGAGAAACCAGTTCACATCTCACTGTCCCAGTGGGGACAAGCGGGATGCCAACTGGTGACAGTACATTCTGTCGATTGTTGTTTGGGGTCAATCCCCACAACATCTCCAACCAAGCAATCGGTTTTTAACCGATTATCGGTCTAATCTTCTAAGAGACCTAAGTATCAGAAGAAGAAAGTTTTGAAGGTGCCAGACTTCCCAGCAACCTTTGTCAACATGATAAACAGAGGAAGGGATTTACTACAATCCCGACGACGAAGACAGGTTAATCCTCCTTTCAGTTCTCCATACTGACTATAGCCCCATCTTAGGTCAGGTTCTGGTTGAACAAGAGGGTGCCTTCCAGCGTACGCGATCTAGGGTAGCAGTACCATTCAATTATGATCAACCATCTTCATTGAACAACATGAGCTATATCTCCTGAACTGTTGGGACACCTGTTTCAATGGTCGGATGACGAAGAGGAAGTTAACGGCTTTGCTTCCTCCGCGGCCATCAGCTTTGTCAAGACAGGGTTCGTATCGGTCAATATGGCTGATAACAATAACGATGATGATCTCCGTCGCTGCATGGAGGCTCAAGAGCAGGCTTTCAGAGCTTAGCAAGAAGCCTTAAACATCATCCATCGCATGTTGACTTAGCTCATGACAGATCAGAATAACGAGATTTTGACACCAATGAGCGAGGAGAAGAAAATAGGACTCCAGAGAATAAATATGGAAAGGAGTCTTCTTCATCCTCAATCGATGCTGAAGTTATAAATGACATCCAAGCTCAGATAACATCCCTAACCCAAAGGGATGAATTAAAGAAGGTAGGGATGACCCGTCCTCACCCGCTGAAGTGGGATTCAGCTCCTTACCCACCAAAGTTCAAGCTACCTATGTTGCACACGTATGATGGCAAGAGCTCTCCAAACCAGTACATTTATTACTTCTAGTATCAAACCTGTAATGTAATAGATAATGATGCTATCATGGCTAGGTTATTCATCGGTACTCTCAGGGTGGTAGCCTTTGACTGATTCAGGAGCCTTCCTAGTGGCTCCATCAATTCTTGGGTTGATCTAAAAACCTGTTTTCTCTCCCGATTTTATGAGGATGATACCGAGGTCACCATGGATAAACTCCTCTCAACAGTCCAGAAGGGAGGGGAGTCCATAAGGGACTACATAGAAAAGTTCCACAACCTTTCTCTCATGAGCTTGCAGGTATGTCTTTGCCCATGTTGCTTCAAACATGCAGGCATAACTTTCTCGATAAGGTGGAAGTTCATATGGGAGCCATCAAAGCCCATATATGAAAAGAGCTTGTTGAACAAGTCAAAATAGCTGAGAAATCGGCTAAAAGTTTGAGCCTTCTGTTCCTAAAAATAAATGGGGAGTCAACAACAAAGGACGGGATGCAGCTCAATCTTCCCAACCCAAAGGGATATGGTTGTAGAGCTGTCCGGGGAAACTCCGCCTAAGTAGAAAAAGAGAAACTCCAACAACAACCCAGAGTTCAAGTTTTCACAAAAACAATACTCCTTCAAAGATGAACATGTGGTGATAATCTTTCACTTACTCAACAAGGGTAACAAGCTCAAGTTACCAGAAGTTCGTCGCCCTGACGTAATTGACGTACAAACAATCCCAACTATTGTCTTTTTCACAGGATGGTTCACCATCCTACCAGCAGATGCTTTGTCAAGGACAAGATTCAAGTTTTAGTTGGCGTTGGTGTTCTGACGTTAAAATCAGAACAGAAGAAAGTCACCGCCAACATGGTGACTCAATTTTCAGAATTTCCCGAAGGTGATTGTCCAAGATAGACTGGTCCCATCCCCAAAGCAAGACTAGAAGTTATTAATCCACTAGAAGTCATTAATCCACTAGGTGAAAAGCAGGAGACCAAGGGCCTTATCCCGTTGACAACAAAATTCGGGGACATCACGTGGGTACACCCGGACATTGTTAAAGACGAGCAGTGAGATTCGAGTTAGCCCAAGCTCAAAGGAAAACCTTGCAATGTCATCTCATTCGTACAGGATGATGACGCAGTAACAATAGCTTCTCTCAGTAGCTGCCGCTTGCTACTTCGCAGCCGGGGCACTTGGTCTGGCAAGCAATACTTATGATAGTACGACTAGACACTCGACGGGATACAACAACCAATGACGTCGAGAACCGCTGCACCTGTCTAGGCTCCGACATCTACCTTGCCACTGGACAAAGAGAAGCAAAAGTAAGGTTTGATAAATCTTTGAAGAACTCTTCTCAGGGACTCTACACTCCTTTCCGCTTCAATATATTGGCACAATTGGCCAAAATTTCAGCTCGTATTACTTTACATGAGCTACTCCGCCTCTCAAAGAAACGAGAGAGGCACTCAGTGATGCGCTTGTTGATTCAAAATCTTTTCTGACACAAGTACTCTCAATCCATATCGATGACAACGAGATTCCATGTCCCCAATGTCATTTGGTACAACAAGTAACATGTATCACTTTCACTCCTGAGGATATGCTCCTCAAAAACAATCAACATGATCGATCTTTGTACTATACAGGATACATTGGTCCATATGCATCGAGAGGATCAATGTCGACCCGGGGTCTGCTTTAAGCATCATCCCAAAAGACTACTTTATTTTCTCGGCATCCTTTTGAGTAGGTTGTCGATGATGACTACTACCATGTACAATTTTAATGCCAGAAGTAGTCACCCTCGGGACAATATCCGTCTCTATTATCAAATTGGAGATCTAAAATCAGAAGTGACGTGTTTATGTAATCAACGCTGATACATCCTACAATCTTTTGCTCGGATGACCCTGGATCCATGCTAACTGGGTCATTCCATCTACTCTCTACCAATGCTTAAATATGTGGATGACAAGGCGATGGTCAGGTCGATGTTTGCCGAAATTGAACCATTTAAAGGAGTGGATAACTACTTTACTCAACAAGTGGTGAAGGAACCATTGTCTGGCGATATCTTCAACGGCAGTGAGGCATACTCTGAATCAGAAGAGGACATGTCTGCTACCTTTGCCATGGAGCCAATTGTACCAAATTTAAATGATCTTGATTGTAATAATTTAGTCGGTAATGACTGTGAATGGGTCATCAATGAGTGTTGCTTTTGATTATTTTTTGTGTCTTGCTGATGTATTCAATTCCGTCGATACAAGTTCTTTGCACATGCCCGTGCCCATATCAGAGATGGCGTGCATGCATATAGAAGACGACGAAGGATTTGCCTTCATTATCCCTTCTTCCAAAAAGAACCAATCACTGATCATATTTGGCAGAGTCCGACCTCGTTTCCTGTATCCAGAGATTCAGACGAAGACTTGAAACCCCCGTAATTCTTTCATTATGCCAGGTCAGCTCACCGCATGATAAAAAAGATGGGATACGACTTATGTCATGGAGACAACTTGAATTTTGGAAAGGGACGACACATCCTTTACAACTTTTTGTACCAAAAAAAAAGCTAGCCAACTACTATGACCAGACACGCAGGGGTTTGGGATATGTTACCCCACCCGCTCAATCTGAATTAGACACTGAAGGAGCTCTACCATCACATTCCTCAGACGCATTAGATTGGGAGTCTAATATTAGTGTGAGGGGTAGACTTCAAAAATCTCTTCGTCAATATGACATCTATCAGTCAGGTGGAGCAAGATGAAGACGTCAAGCCATTTGATGCCGACCCATGGGCTCAGCAGCTTGACCTCCAGTTGAAAGTGTTTTGAACAACGTGAACATCCTACTGAAGACAAGGTGGTCCATGTTGATGTAGGTGACCAAGCTAATTCAAAGCTTATCTAATAAGCGAAAGCTTGTCGGCGGATGAAAGGCATGATCTTATATCTCTCATTCGAGAATATATAGATGTCTTTGCATGGAGTTATGAAGACATGTCTGGTCTTGACCCACAGGTGGCCATGCATTGTCTCAACATCAAACCGGACGTTAAATCAGTTAAGCAACAACAATGACGGTTTAGCGCCGACATTATGGAGGCAATCAAAATTAAAGTCACAAACTCATCGAATGTGGCTTCATTCGAGAGGAACAAGACCCAGACTGGGTTGCTAACATTGTACCCATACTAAAAAAGAACTGGAAGATCAGAGTTTGCATTGACTTTTGTGATCTTAACGCAGCCTGTCTTAAGGACGAATTTCCATTGCCCATCACTGCCGTCATGATTGACAACACATGCGACTTCGAAAGAATGTCCTTTATAGATGACCTTTTAGGGTACATCCAAATCAAGATGCGCCAGGATGACGAAAAACATACGTTATTCCGAACACCATTGCGGTATACTATTATACGGTGATGCCTTTTGGCTTGAAAAACGCTGGTGCAATCTACCAACGTGCAATGAGCACCATTTTCCGTGATCATTTACGGAAGACGGTGGGATGCTATGTCGACTACATTGCAGTCAAAAGTCGCAGCAAAGACAACCACCTCCACGACCTAAGAACGGTATTTGACATCATGTGGTCTCACCAGCTAAAAATGAACCCGACAAAGTCATTCTTGGGAGTGTCAAGCGACAAATTCCTTGGATTTATTATTACGTCCAAGGGGATTGATCTTGACCCTGATAAAGTCAAGGCCATCCATGATATGCAGCCTTCGAAGACTCTTAAAGAGCTTAGAGGTTTACAAGGCAGGCTTGCCTACGTTCGAAGATTCATCGCAAATCTCTTGGGTCGCTGTCAACCTTTCACGAAATTAATTAGGAAAGACGTCTCTTGTGTTTGGGATGAGACCTGCCAAACGACTTTCGAGGATATCAAAGTTACCTCACCAAGCCTTCGATCCTGGTAGCTCCCGTTTCGGGAAAACCATTCTTATTTTATGTAAAAGCTATGAACCATTCTTTAGGCACTCTACTTGCACAAAAGAATGCTGAAAGATTCGAACAAGCCATCACTACTTAAGTAGTACCTTGATTGGGGCCGAAAGCCGCTATAAACCAGTCGAGAAATAGTGCCTAGCTCTGGTCTTCGCTATCCAGAAGACACGACATTATTTGGTCGGCCAGGCCATACATGTCATTTCTAGGGTTAATCCTTTGCAGATCCTCATGACGAAGCCAGAGTCTTTGAAAGACTGGCCAATTGGGCCATATTGTTTTCACAATATGACATGTTTTTTGTGCCTCAGAAGGCAATAAAGGGCCAAGCCCTTGCAGACTTTTTGGCAGCTCATCCAATTCTGAAAACTTTGAAGCTGCACGGAGACATCCTAGATGAGGTCATTGAAGCCAACATGACCTCAGAAGATGAAGTTTGGCAAATGTTCTTCGATGACACATCAAGGATGGGCCTAAAGGCATGATAGTGTCGGAGTGGGGTTGTGTTTGTCTCGCTGCAAAATCATGTTCTCTCTCGTGCCTTCTCATTAACGGAATCGTGTTCCAATAATGTGACCGAGTACAATGCTCTGCTTATTGGCCTCCAGCTCGCTCAACAAATGGGGGTACAATATCTTAAAGCTTATGGTGACTCTAAATTGATTGTTAATCAAATCAAGGGACAATATGATATTCGTCATGGAGACCTGATACCTTGTCACCATGCAGTCATCCAGTTGGCTAACACATTTGATGGCTATATCAGCCACATGTCTCGCCTCCAAAACAAAAAGGTAGAAGCTCTAGCTGCACTTGTAGCTACATTGGTCTTACTGGCTGACACCAGTTATCGTTTCACGATGGCTACTTGTCATCTGTTTTGTCCGAAATATAGCTTAGAGGTTAGCGAAGTTCATACAATCTCAACAAACTTCAAACCCAGAGACTGGCAATTTTCCATCATCGACCATGCTTTGCACGACATATTGCCCGATGATTCCAAGGAGGCGGCCTCCATTCGACGAAGATCTCCTCATTTTTACTATGATTCAGTGGTAAAGACACTCTACCGTTGTTCATACGACGGTATACTTTTCTGTTCTCTATCCAACACGGAAGCACGAGAAGTAATCAAAGAGGCTCATGAGGGCATATGGGGTGCCCATCAGCCAGGTCTGAAGCTCAAGGACCGGTTGCACAGACTTGGCTATTATTTGCCGATAATGATTACCGACTCCAATATGCAAGACGGTGTAAGACTTGTCAAATTCATGCGGATTTCATGCACCAACCCCTTGAATTGCTTCACCCCACAGTTGCTTCATGCCATTTGAAGTCTAGGGAATCGATGTTATATGACCCATCAGTTCTCCATCAGCTAGAGGTCATCGGTTTATTCTTGCAATAACTGATTACATCTCAAAATGGGCGGAAGCTATACTGCTCGCTAAAATTAAAACTACCAATGTTATTAACTTCATCAAACAGCATGTCATCAATCGATTTGGTGTCCCCAGGAGGATCATCCACGACAATGACTCCCAATTTGCGAGCCAATCATTCCACCGGTTCTGCGACAAGTATCGAATTTAGAATGTGGCTTCAATTGCATACAACCTCGCCGCCAATGGGTTAGCAGAAGCGTTCAATAAGATGATCATCAAGCTCCTCAAAAAGTTTCTCTTCAAGTAAATGAGACTGGAATGAGAAGCTCAGTGAATGTCTTTAGGCCTACCGAATGACGGTCCGAACCTGTACATGCAATACACTTTTTTTCTCTATTTTATGAGTGTGAAGCAGTCATACCCCTAGAGATATAAATACTGTCATTTGTGTTGCCTTGACAACCAAGATGACAGACGGAGACAACGATTGGTTGTTGAAGTGCTAGATGAGAGGCGACTACAAGCTCAACAGCGTATTGAACTATATCAAGTTTAAAATCTCAAAGGCCTTCAACAAAGAGGTCAAAGAGAGTCTTTCAGAAAGGAGACTTGGTCTTACCTGCCAGGCAACCCATAGTCATGACACATAAGACCAAAGCCAAATTCCAACCCAAGTGGGAATGACCTTTTGTAGTAGAGACAGTCTACTCAAATAGAGCTTATCACCTTGCAAATCCAGACAGCGACACACTCATGATGCCGATCAATGGCAAGTTCTTGATATCCATAATCATGTTAACGCTAAACCTCTAGATCATTCTCCCCAAGAGGAATTAAATCTAACCCTTCCCTTAATCTAATCTCTAGTTGATCAGTTAGATTAGAGTTTAGGATCTAAGATGTTTGAGAAAGTGTCAAAGAAGATTGTGCTCCTTCAAGTAAATTGCGTCATCGCCTACTGACATCGAGCCGAATGAATGTAGAGATACCACGATGCATGATGTCAATGTTGAAAAATGATAAAAGCGGAATTGTTGGTTTTAGCCTTGTCACTCTTCTCTAGTACATATACCTACACCGACCTTCAATTTGGAAGAATATGTCATATTTTGAAGTCGATCATGCTTATCCAAAAGGATGGCTTTTCTAAGCCTGACTTTTCCATGTGTAATTGCGGCATGCTTCCCTTTTCGATGGATTGAAGTTCGACTCTACGACTCGTTCATCGTATCCAAACGTTCAAATCAACTGATTGAACGAATTTATCTGATAACTTATCAAGCCGAACTCATTGAAGAATGCTCATGATGCATCTTTGCAAAACTTTTTCAGTGTTTCCACATTCATGTCAAAGTATGGCGATCGATCGAAAACTGAGAGAAACCCTACAGAGAACATTGATTTCCCTATCAGATTCCCCTCAGAGTCTATGATTATTAGTCACCCTTTCGTGATCCTTTTTTTTGTCCCCAATGGACTTTCTTAGTTGTCACGTTAATAATTACTTCTGACGACTTTTAGGAGCGATGTTCTGTTTCCTCAACGGGGCTGTCACATTAATGATTACCTATGTCAATTCCTTTAAAACTTTATAGTGAACGTTAAATTCTCCATAATCCCTTATAGTATTTTCTCTCATTCTCCAACAAGGCCTTAGTTGTCACGTTAACAATTACCTTTGACAACTTCCACATGGAATGATGATTTCCCTACAAAATCTCCTCGGAGTCTCTAATGTCACTTCCTTTCAGATTCCCTACGGAGTATATAATTCACTCTCTAATGATGACAGATTCTCGAGATGTCACGTTAATGATTACCTCTGACAACTCTTTGCAGATTTCTCATGGAGTCTCACGGAATGCTAATTTTCCTACAAAATCCTCACGGAATTTCCATTCCCCAGTGAGGTCTTCGGGTTTCACGTTAATAATTACCTCAGCCAACTCTTAAAGGAAATACTATTTTCCCTGTCGAATTCTCCAAGAGCCCTAAAACTCTTCACGGGATTCTATTAAACACAATCCCTAGCGGTTTTCTTGCAGTACAGTATGGACTACCATCTTAATCCCCAACGAATTTTCTCGTTACATATTGAATTTTGATTCTAGTGATACCTAATCTATCATGTCCATATCACTTCTGAATAGACAGGAACCTTAGAGCGAACTCACTGATCCCTGTTACGTCCGTATGACCCCTGAACAATGGATTCTTATTTTTAGGTACCCAAGCTGTTATATCTGTAAGATCACTAAAGAGACAAGGTCCACCCCAATCCCTGTTATGTTAATGATTACCTCTTAACTGTGGATTCTTTTTATGACTCAACCTATTATATCTGTAAGATCACTGAATAGACGAGTCGATTCAAGCTGTAATATCTGTAAGGTCACTAAACAAATGAGTCCATGACATAGTTCTCTACTCCATCCCAAAGTAGAATTTTTTGTTGTCAAGTTAATGAATACCTTTGAACAGCAAAGGTTCTAACTCCGGTAACTCCTAGTCGGTTATATTCAGTTAATCACCTCTCAACCGATGAAGCCCCAGATCTCATCCTTTAGTCCAGTAAGGACTCCCTTTTTGCCGTTATGTCCAGCTCGTCACCTTTGAACGACAGGGCTCTGAGTCTGACGACTCCTAGTCGTTATGTCTAGTTCGTCACCTCTGAACTGGGGGTGCCTAGATCTCATCCACCCTTCAATCCTTTATAGACTTTCACCGTTATGCTAACAATTACCTCTGAACAATGGATTTTTATTCCAGTGATTCCTAATTTGTCATGTCCACATTACATCTGAACAGACGATCAATAGACCCAATTTATGCCTCCTACCCCCAGCGGGTTAATTTTGGCCTATCAAAATAATGTCTTCTTTATAGTCTACCTTCTTACTAATTCTATCATGTTTACAGCCTCTGAATAGATTTAGTTACACCCTTCACTCTTTCGAGAGTTTGCCTATGAAGCTACACCTCTATACTTAGTCTTTTTAAGGACTAATGCATTAAACTTTTCTTCATAGGAAGTTTAAATTACCTGCGGGTAATAAGAAAAGCAAAGTGGGCAGAAGATCAAAAAAGAACAAGCACACCAGACAAGACATTAATCGAAAGAATTTTATTGATTTCAATGCGAAAAGAAAAGAAGATACATTAGTGCTACATCGAGATTGTCTCTTATATGATTTGAGTTTAGCCTCAAGAGTAGACAACTTGTTCTTGCTTTCCTCAGCCTTAAGGATAGCCTGCGGCTTCAACTCCTCCATGTCGAGGACGGTTACCTTCGCCAGGCGAGATTGGACTTCCTCCAAAGCCGACCTTTTCTCAATTCCAAGTTGTTGGATCTGATTGCTCTTGGTAGTCATTTCTTCCAATCAGTTTGGCGCACCGGCTCGACTTTGGACAAAAGAGTATTCGCCCTGGTGATCATCTCATGTGCCCTCTTGATTTGGTCGTTCACGGCAGCAAGCGCCTTATTTGAGACCTCAATCGCGTTGGGAACCGCGATTTCTTCGGTCTCCAGGGATTTCAGACACTGCCTCTGCTTCTCGGGATGTCTTTAAGTCTTCTGCACCTACTTAGCGAGGCGGTCCATTTTCTTCTCGATTAGCGGAGTGGAATCTGACTGATTCAGGTGACACCATTCACCTACGTCTTCTTCGAGATTTTTAACTATCTGCTCTAAGAAAGCGGCCTCGGTAGCGCTCCGACGTCCCTGATACTCTCTATGGCCGGAGAGTATCGACTTCAAGGATTCAAATGGAGTTTTTGAATTCTTCAATATCAACGAGAGGCATCGACTCAAACTTTTATAGAAGCTATTGACCAACTCCGCGATAAATTCCTTTTCAAAATCATCTTTGACCGGTGAGAGGATGATCGCGAAGGAAGAAGTGTCCATGCGCACAGCCGCGGAGGTTACTAGAGAAACATTGGGAGCGACCGCCAAAGATGTCGTTCGAGGGTCTGGGCTGGCAGCTACCTCCAGAGAAACCGAGGCAGGAGTTGGAGGAGCAGAAACGAGGTCGACTCAATTGTGGGCTTGGGCCTAGACTCACTATGTTCTGGTACCGACATGGTAGGAGCATATTCTGTCCCAACCGTCACCAGCAAATCAGCAGCTGATAAGATCTGGTGCTGAACTATGCTGTGATAAACACTATGTAGCATCATGGGATCCAATGCTGGAGGAATAGCTACCTCCCCTGAGGTGACCCAACGGTCGGAGCAACCACATTAGCGGACGCCAGGGCTTCTATGCTGGCGTGTCTAGGTGCGATGAGATCGGATTTTGAAATGGAAGGGTGAGAACCCTAGTTCTTTGTTTGAACACGAAGAGGGAAAAACCCTAAGTTCTCTTCTTGAGAAAAGAGAGCTTAAAAGAAAAGAGAAATTAATTTCTTTAACAAGGATTGTAACAATCCTATTTATAGGCCTAAGGCCTAGCCTCGCCTCTGAGGCGACTGTCACTTCAACTTCGAAGCGACAACCTGAAAAACAACTCAAGTTGTAGCTTCTTACGGATGAAACTAGCACTGGGTGCTGACAGCGGAGTTATTAACAACTTTGCTAAATACTTAGCCTCGCTGCGCAGGCGAAGCTAGCCCAAAGGGCTCCAATAGTGAAGTTAGATAACTTCGCTATCTCAATGGCCAAATGGCGAAGCTAGGACCTAGCTAGCTTCGCCAAATCATAGCCTCGTCGTGCAGGCGAAGTTAACCCACATTCCATGGCTTTTTCCAAAGTGTCAAATTTGCATGTGCTATACTTGCTTCAAACAGGTTTGAAAACCCGAAGTAAGTCAAAGTATTTCGAAATCTGAACCAGCCCGTTACAGATTTGTAAAAACTTTGAAGGAGATTTTGTTGACACTCCCAAAAGATAAAACCTCAGATAGCTTTCAGACTGGTCTGTATAATGTCTAACTTGTCGACACTTTCAAAAGAATATCAGAGACAGTTGAACAAACGGTGTAAACTCAGCCAAACTGGCTAACTTAACAAAACTGGCTAGCTTCGCTCAGAAGCATTGGAAATAGCCTCACACTAGGCTAGCTCCGCTTGGAGTTTTAGCCTAACATTAGGCTAGCTGCGCTTGGAGTTTTAACCTCGCAATAGGCTAGCTCTACATGGAGCTTCAGCCCTGTAGTGGGCTAGCTCTCCCTAATAGCCCCACAGTGGGCTAGCTCCGCATGGAACTTTGACCGTTTCAAATTCCCAAGGGAGATTAGTGGGCTAACCCTCACTACTTTAGTGGGATTAATGCCACTTAAAGTGGGCGGTTATACCCGCCCACTACGTCCCACATTAAGTGCAGACAATTAAGCCAGAATAACTGTCATAGGCTCGCGCAAAGCCTATATAGCTTCACATGAATCATATTAGGCTTACGCAGAGCCTATTTTATCTGCACATGAAGCATTCTAGACTCGCACAGAGCCTATTTTAGCCTCTCATTCGAGGCTATTAAGGCTGTTTTCAGCCTTTGCTGATTTTTAGGAGGCAGCTACAGCCCTGTGAAGCCTTTAAATAGCCCATTTTGAGGCTAAGCTAGGGGCTAGAATTTTGAGAGGCTCAGAAACTTGACTGGGAGAGAACTCTTGGCTGGAATTTTTGGCTAAACAAGAGAATCATTCTCTAGCTTCCGAGAATTCAGAGATTATTTCTCTCATCTTTGAAGGATAATCTGTAGGTGCTAAATGCTAATACCCTAAATCTTCCACTCTTAAGGAATTTTCAGAAACAGGCGAGAAGGAATTCCCAGTAGATCTCCAGATTCGATCGCTCGTGTGGTCAAAGGGACAAAGTGGTCACGCACTGACCAGACTTCTACCGGTACACTTTCCCAAAATCTCAAGAGCAAAATACTTGTATTTTTCTCTTTATTACTTGTAGTTTCTCTTAATATTTTGTAAGTTTTCCCTTTCGATTTTCATGGAAAACAACCACTCATTCTTCCTAAGCCTAGATTATCATCATCATGCAATAATCAGGAGGCGGTGAGACAAGAAACTCAAAGTCATCAAAATCAATCTGCACCCTTGCACGATAAATGAAGAATTCTAGCGAATCCTTCAAGAGATGTCAATGTCAACATTTTTAACACGGGAGTGGGTTATATTTTCTCTAAAGGATAGGTTAGAATAGAATATATAGATGAGATCGGGATACACTTGCTCTTTGATGGTGACAAGAAATTCTAACGAATTGGCTCTAAAGATTTGAGCAAAGTTGAGGGGTTCAAAGTCAGTGAGCACCGCTGTTCTTCCTGAGATAATTTGCATTTTGCAGAGGATGGAATGTTTGAATTTAGCATTCCCTGAAACAAAAGGACCATGGGAAGTGGATTTAGATCTAAAGACTGATTTCTTGGATTTTTCAGCCTTGTCATGCCTTGCTCTCTTTGAAGACATGATGGACATAATTGATGGAAAAATTGAAGTAAAACAGTTGAAATTGAAAGAGAGGGATTGAAGAAATATACCAAATATGAGTAGCAATTTTCTCTATAAATGAACTTCAAATGATGAATACATGTGCTAGAGATGAAGAATTTTGAAGAAGAAATAGATGGGCTTGGGTGAAAAGTCTGCAGAGAAGAGGAGAAAGAAAAGAAGGATAAGTCTAGGTTTTGGAAAAATAGCTATAAATACAATTAAACCGATTAGGGCAGTCGACCGACCCCAATGTTCTGCTGTTCAGCAGTTCACTGCGGTCGATCGGGTGGTCGACCGATAAAACTCGATCTCTGTACCCTCAGTCGGTCGACGATGCGGTCGACCGTGACAAGAGTACAAACCTCTCTCAGTGCTTGGTCGATCGTTCGGTTGACCGGGACTGCCCCAAACTCAGAAATATGAATATTTTGAAATTGAAAACTAGATTTTTATTGAAAACCAATTGAAATAACCTTGTAAAATCCTACTTAATAGATAAAAACATTTTGAAAGATTATTTTATCCAGCAAAAATTCATAAGAAATATTTGCATAAAAAATTTGTACAAAAATGTTATAAAAACGCATAAAAATCATACTTATATTTAAATCATAAGTTAAGCCATTTTAAAATTAAAAAATGAAGCCATATATTCTTAACGGGCTCTGAACTTCTCATCATTTCTCTAGACTAAGATTTGAGGTGCACAATCGTTTTCTTATTTTTATGCTTAATACAACAACTAAGCCATTTGTCCTAAGTCTTTGGGGTAGGCTACACGAATCAAAAGAGAATTATGCCGGATCGGGCACATGGATCAACTTTCTCCACTCAGTTCTATCGAGCAATATGCCTTCATTAAGACCTTTAGCCTATATATCTTGTCGTATCACCTCCATTCATGTTTTCTGCTTAATATATGAGATAAATATATCATAATTTTTTTTCAACAATACACTTATATGTTTATATTAAAATACAAGCATATATGATAACTAATACACTCATAGGCATAAAGCATGGGAAACACAAATAGAGTTTATATTTCATCATGTACGCATTCTATATAAACAACATGAAATTATATCAATTGAGACTGAAACAATTTAAAATTTCAAAATTTGTCTAAATTCACACTAGTACACATACACGAAAGTGGTCAATCAACTCATTATATCAACACATACACGAAAGTAGTCAATTAACTCATTATATCTAAGCATGGATAACAGGTATAGTGTCTAGACTAACATCATGAACATGCAAACAATGTAAGCTTAAAAGCAAGTGGAGATGTTATCGATACAATTTCAGCATGTAACCTCTATTTCCAAAGGTGGTGTTCTCCAACCTTGCTTCATTGATGACGATGCATCAAATTGGTATGTGCTTCAAGCTCTAAGTGCATTTACCATCAAGGCACCGCTTCCCCATAAGTTTTGGAGGACACACCTACATCAATTAAATTTGGTATGTTTTCCGGTACGCATATCTTCTTGGGTCCTTGAGGGTTCGTATTTTTTCGAATCCAAATATTTTTATTCTTTAAATTTAATCTTGAATAACAAAATTGTGCAAGATGGCCTTTGTGGTCACAATGTCTACAAGTGTACACCTTGTCATACAAGTAAGCATGTGTGTATTGTGCTTTGTGTACATGCTTGGTGTGTGCTTGTGGAGTGTGTTAACTTTGATTTTTTCCTTTGGAAACATGTAGTCAATTTTCTTTATATCAAAAGCATATTTCTTTAAATTAACAACTAATACATTCATTCTATCTTTCAAAGTCTCAAACTCATTTAGGTCAAAAATAATTTTAAGGCTTTTGCCCTTGCAAATACGTTTATGAGAATCAAAATCATTCTTAATCTTTTCAAAACAAATAGATAATTCTTTTTTTTTAAATACAATATCTAGCTTGTTTTTCAAAAACTCAATTCTCTTTTCTCAATTTTTTGTTTTGAATTTCCGAAAGCTCATATCTTTCTTGCAATTCTTTGAAAAATCTATCAAGCTTATCAATTGTTAACTCATCATCATCAAGAGAGTTTCAAGAGATACCTTTGTGGGGTCATCCCATTGACTATGAAGCAAACATTAGCGGTATCAACTTCCTCATCGAATTCGGTTTCCGAGTCATTCCAAGTGGCCACCATGATTTTCTTCTTGTGTGCTCTTCTAGATGTGGTCGCTTGAAGAGAGGGACAATCGGCTATTAAATGTCCCTTCTTCTTGCAATGAAAAAATGAACCCATCTCTTCTTTCTTTATTTCATTCTTCATTTGTGGTCTTGTCCTCCGAAAGTTGCTCTCCTTCCTTTCTTATAAAACATTTTGCCAACTTTTCTTATAAGTATGGCTAAGTCTTCTTCCTCACCTCCATCCATAGATTCTTCTTCCTTCGCAATAGATGGAGTTGTCTTGAAGGCAATGGACTTTTTCTTTGAAGGTTCTCTTCTTCTCCTCCACGAACCTTCATCTCCATCTAATGAGTTTTGAGATTCCTAATGAATCCGGAGAAATTCATCTCCTTACGGTCGTTGAGCTTCTTGGAGTCGTTGCCTTGACCTTCCAAGCTTTGGGAAGAGTTCTAATCACTTTTCTCACTTTTTGGTCGTTGTAGATTCATCACCTAAAAAAATGATTTTAGTAAAGCGAGTAAGCATTTCATCTATAGATTCATTGTTAAGCATATAAAAGTTCTCATATTGAGAACGAAGCAAATCTATTTTAGATCTCGACTTGAGAGGTGCCCTCATAAGTTATGATCAAATCATTTCATGCCTCAAATGCAGATTTACAATTTATAACACAAGAAAGATCATCATTCAATGCTTCTGTTAGTGCATATTATGCCTTAGCATTGGCCTTATAGTCCTTAGCGGTGTCTCCGGACCATGTATCCTCGTCACCGTGAGGTTCTACAAACTCCTTAGTGACGAACTTTGCAACCCTAAATCCTAAAGACCTAAGGAATAAGGTCATCTTCACTTTTCAAATGAAAAGTTAAAATCATCGAATTTGAGTGGGGACTTGATGCTAGAGAAGTCGTGTGATGCCATGAATGCAAGCAAGTATTAGAATAAGCAACAAAGAATTTAGCCAAACAAAAGATCACTCTACGGTGGTTAAGCCAAAAATCAAGAGTACTAGGCTCTGATACCAATTAAAATCACCAAGAGGGGTGAATAGGTGATGACTAAAATAATGATAAATAATGCGAAATTAAAAATAACTAATGCTATCTAGCAATACTATGAGCAAATGACAAACCCATGGAATCAAAACAATATAGCACAAGGTATAAAAGGAGTGAGTTGAGTTGTGAAATAGAGAGAAGACAATCGCAAACACGAGAATATGTTTCGAGGTTCGAGCCACTGCTTTACGTCCCTACCTTCATTTCACTATTCTTTGTTCCCGCAAGATCACCAACTCTACACGTTCCCGCAACTCCTCTCACTCAGTGCCGCAACACCTACAATCACGAACCTGCAAGCTCGTTGAAACCGCAACCTCTACAACTCCTTGAATACAAGAAATGCTTTCTCCTAGGTCACAAATGGCTCACAATACAATTCTATAACTAAGGCAGAGGAATTGATGCTCTGAGATTGTGAGAAAAGCTTTGAAGTGTTGAAAGCTCAAAGCTAGAAAACTTGTATTTGGAATTATGGCTCAAAATGATCTCTTTTGAAAATCTTGTCTAAATCTCTTGAAAATCTTAAAATACTTAACAAAAGTTTTTAGGGTTTTCTACAGTCCACCTATTTATAGAGGGTCAAATAGAAAAGAGAAACTCAAAATAGCCGTTATTGATTAACCCAGAAAAGACAGATTAAAAATATAGTCGTTTGGGTTATCAGGCTTTAACAAGCCTGTCAGTCGACTGGCCGGTCGACCGTCAATGATCATATTTCTGACTGTTGGGGATAGTGGTCAACCGGTCGGTTGACTGAATCCAACAGAGAATTCTGATGTCTCAGTCGGTCGATCATCGGTCGGCCGATATTGACAAACAGAGAACATTGCCCTTACATGCGATCGACCGGGCGGTCGACCGACGTTCACAAACTATACGTGTGCATGTCTGTACAAAATCGGTCGACCGAGACCGGCATACCAATCAACTTTGCATGTCGGTCAACTAGACGGTCGACGGGCAAAGGGTCAAAATTCATACTTGAAAATGTTTTGAAATTCTTTTTGATTTTTCACTAAAATATTTTAAAATCTCTATACAAAACTAAGTTCATGTATATATTTGAAGCTCAAATATAGGTGATCCCCTAGATCAACACAAAGAATTTAGTTTTGAACTTGTTTTTGTAAATGTTGAAATATTTTTTCCAAAATATTCTTTTCCAAATCCTTGAAACCAAATACGATTTTGTAAACAAAACTATCAAATAGTCTTTTCAAGAATTTAGAAACAAAATACAATAAATCTCTTGTGTGTGTGTGTGTGTGTGTGTGTGTGAATCTTATGAGCAATCTAAACCTTTAACTTGGTTTTGACAAAACTAAATCTTACATTGTTTAAAAAGGAAAACAATTCTTCTAGCGTGCTTTATCTTGCAACTCTCTTGAGCTTGATTCCATCCTTGAGTATTAGATGTATGTTCTTGATGCTTGAGCTTTTGGATCACTTTGTTGTTAGTTTCAAAACTTGTGAGTCTTTTAGAGAAGCTAAACATAATTATAATAATATTTATAAACTTGTAAGTTAAATAAACAAAAATCATTAGTACTAATAACTTCATGAGATACACATCATCAAAACTAAGATGAAAGGCCTTTGGGCCAACAACACAGCGTGTGCGCGCGCGTGTCGTTTGCCATGGCTTGGTAATCAGCCTCTTGTGGTGCCTCCACGCGCATGCACACACCCATCCTACTCACCATCTGACAATATGTATGTATGTATGTCTGTATGTACTTGAATGTAATGTTCACGAATGAAAGTATAATATTGCCATAGATTGGAGCAAAAAGATTATGAAGGTCCCATAGAACTATGAGCTGCCAAAACAGAAAACCAAGTCGCAATCTGTCTTTTGCTTGTGGGAATGCATGGACGTTTGGTGAACATTTTGATCCATTGTCATGAAATGGAGTTCAAGTTATTTTAGTGCTTTCAACTCTGTAATTTCTCAAATACTTCCACTATAGTATCTTATATTTTAATTAGGAATCAGACTTACTACTTGAGATGTTTGTAGTTCCTTCCAACCCGGAATTGTTGGATGAATCAGCTATGGCAACTTGTTTCTGGAAAAGGCATGATGGATTTAATATTATTCTCCAGCCTATGACGTGAATGCACAAAATATAAATTTCATTGCATCTCTGGTTGTTTTGGAATATTTGTCTTTTGGGTGTATCAATGTGTTCGGGGTAAGTAAAAATTGTGTTTTGATTGCTGATGTTGTTAGGTGCTGCAAAAGATATTATATACGAAATTCGCTGCTTTCATAATTTATATAGGTTTCCAATTTATGTAAGTTTTTTTGGTAAGGAAGGTTATTGCGGGTTGTTATTTGAGATGATAGTAATATGTTTGTTAAATGCTGATTCAGGCCACAGAAGATTTATCATGTAATGGGAATCGTTTTAGAAGAATAGCTCGCCAATTATGGGCTGCTAATTTGGAGCTCGACTCAGTGGTTTGTTTACTCTTCTCGTATATGGATTGTTACAGTGTTAATTAGAACCTTTCTTATGCTATTTGGTACATGTAAATAGTTCCCTTATAATTAAAGGGTCTTCATTTCCTGCATAGATTTTTCATTTCACTATTATACAATATTTTCTTCAGAATATTATACAATATAAAAATAACAGAGATTTACTATTCAAGTCAGATACACTTAAGTCTCAGTGGACATGTAAAGCTATAAAAAAGTTGAATAACAGAAAGCAACTAATCAAAATAGTTCCATGAGCTTATTTCTTCTTATATTGCTATAACATTTCGAAAATTTATCTATCTAATTTACAGAAAAAATTAAAGCCCTAAACACAATTCTAGTTCTAGAGTAATAGAGGATCAAGATTGTTGGGAACCAAATATTTGCCCAGAGGGGGTAACAAATGCTAGAACTTTTGTGAAGCTGAACTCTTTCGTAACAAGCATTCAGTAAAAGTCTTCCGGGCATGCTATAATGAAAAATATTTGAAGGAATTTCGGTTCTCATTCTGAGTCAGATGTTACACTCTTGGCCATGCATTTTAGTATCACATGCTTCTTGAAGGTTCCATAATCTTGCAGCTTGAATTGTTGAATAATTCTGCAAGTAACTGTCATGAAGATTGTTGCCTTATTGGTTTCTCTTATCAAGTTAAAGTTTTCCCCTATCTCTCTGCTCATAAAACATTAGAGCTGTGTTTGGCAAGTGGAGTTTGAGGAGTAAGAATAAGGGTTTTAGAAAAAAGAGTTGGGAAAAGTTAGGGAAGAGTTAGGTCGTAGTCCTACACCAATTTTGAGTTCGTATAGGAGTTATGCACTTTCCCCAAAAAGTAGGGGGCAAAGTGCATAATATTTTTTTAAATCCCAATTTTGCCCTTGACATGTCATGCCATGATTACTATCTAACTCTTAATCCAAATGGGTGTTTGGAATAGTTAGCAAGAGTTAGACGTCTTACTCTTGCTGCCAAACAAGGCCTAGAAGTTGAAAGCATGATTTTTGAAACACCTAAGTAAATAATTTTACTAGCAGTTATTTTAAGAGCAAATTAGTTTCAGTTATCAGGAATGATGTTTTTTTCGCAATTTATATTTGAAAGTGAGAAGGGAAACTAGCTTAAATAATAGAATGATCCAGTTCATTCATTTTTTATCTGGCTTGATCAGTGATCAAGGACTCGGCCGAGTCGGATACGACTCGGCCATCAAGGAGACGACTCGGACGCCCGAGTCAAAGGGCGGGTACCGAGTCGACCCGGGTCTGGTCTGAGCCGGGTCTGACTCGGCACCCGTGATTCGCGAACATAAAAGGAGAGATCTTTCTCTCTCACGCTGCCCTCTCTTTGCGTTTCTGAATTAGAAAGAAAAAAAACCCATGCCCCATCGTCGTCGCCATTGATCTCTCCCCCATACAGGTACCCCTCTCTCTCCCTCTCTCTCCCCGTCGATCTCTCTCCCTTTCTCCTTTGCGTCTCTCTCTGTCCATCTCTCTCCCTTTCTCTCTCCGTCGATCTCTTCCCTCTCTCTTCCTCTTCGTCGCTTTCGCCGTCGATATCTCTCCGTCGATCTCTCTGTCTCTGTCTCCATCTCTCTGTCTCTCCCCCACTCTGTCTCCGTCGATCTCTCTCCCTCTCTCTCCCTCTGTGTCTTTCTCTGTCCCTCTCTCCCTCGCTGTCTCCGTCTCTCTCTCCCCCCTCTCTCTGTTCCTCTCTCTCCCCGCTGTTCCTCTCCTCTTTGTTCTTCTCTCTATCCCTCAGTCCCTCTCTCTCCCTCTGTGTCTCCCTCTCATTCTGTCTCCGTCTCTCTCTCTCCCTCTCTCTCTGTTCTCTCCCCCCTCTGTTCCTCTCCTCTCTGTTCCTCTCTCTATCCCTCAACCCCTCTCTCCCTCAGTTTTTTCTCTTCCCTCAGTCCCTCTCTCTCCCCTCAGTCTCTCTCTCCCCTCTCTGTTTCTCTCTCCCCTCTGTTACTCTCCTCTGTGCCTATCTCTCATCCCTCAGTCCCTCTCTCTCCTTCTGTTCCTCTCTTTAGTTTTAATTATTTTAATTTAATGTAATTTAAATTAGTTTAGTTTAGTTAAACTGAATTTAGGTTAATTTAATTTAATAAAATTTTGTAATTATAATTAAGTTAGGTAATTTAATAATTTTATTGAAGTCAAGTAATTAAGTTAGTTTAGCTTAATCTAGTATAAACTAGTTTAGTTTAATTTAATTTAGTTTAATTTAATTTAAATTAGTTTAGTTTAGTTAAACTTAATTTAGGTTAATTTAATTTAATAAAATTTTGTAATTATAATTAAGTTAGGTAATTTAATTATTTATTGAAGTTAGGTAATTAAGTTGTTTAGCTTAATCTAGTATAAACTAGTTTAGTTTAATTTAATTTAGTTTAATTTAATTTTGTTTTAATTTAGTTAATTTAGTTAATTTTAGTTTTATTTAATTTAACAGATAATTTTTAAATTTCAGTATGCTTCAAAGTAACGCGATATTGAATGTGAACATGGTACCCTTGTTGGTGGAAGTAGAAAATTTGTAAAGTGTAATTATTGTAGGAAATAGTTCATGGTGGTATCACTAGATTGAAGCAACATATAACACATATACTCGGTCAGGTGGAAGAATGCTTGCGAGTAATAAAAGAGGTATCTTAAATAATAAGGCAACATCTTTCTGAAGGTAGCAAAAAAAGAGCGACCATAAAATCCAAGAAAGAGCGACTTATGAGATATTTAAGTGAGGAAGATTTTTATGATGTGACCGATGAAGATTCTGATAATGAAATTGAAGAAGTTGGTGGTTTAGAAGTAGTTGAAAGAAGACAACTAAAACAAGTTATGAAAGAAAGTCGTGAAATGGCTTGGAGATCGGCAGAAGGATTGATATTAGTGTCAGTAGTTCGCAGCTTCAGGATCATGGATTAACCGTGGATTGCGTTAGAGTTTGACTACGAGAGAAGCTGAAATTCCAGCTCGTGGTATTGATCCTTACATGTTCCCAACAAAACAAAAATCAATCAAAAGCATGTTCTCAACTGAGAATATTAAAAAGGTTTGAAAATCCATGGCGAAATTCTTTCACTATAATGCAATACCATTCAATGCAGCTGATAGTGGTCCTTACTACCAACCATGATTAATACTATTACGGAAGCAGGTCCAAGTGTAAAAGGCACTACAGGATACCAGATTGACAATTTATATTTAGAGGAGAAAATGAAAGAAATTGAAGTATATATTGCTTCAATAAAAACAAAATGGTCGCAGTATAGTTGCACGATCATGTGTGATGGCTGGAGTTCTCGGAATAGAAAGCGTATTGTTAATTTCATGATTTATTGTGATAGAAGTATGATCTACCATACTTCTGTTGATACTACTAATATCTCAAAGACTACTGATATATATTCTCGCTAATGGATAAAGTTGCTGATGAAGTTGGTGAAGAAAATATCGTGCAGGTTGTAACAGATAATGTGGATAGTTTCAAAGCAGATGGTTACATGTTGATGGAGAAGAGAAAACATTTGTTTTGGTCTCCCTGTGCAGCACATTGCATTGATTTGATGCTTGAAGATATTGACTCTGTGAAATCAGTCAAGGAGATATTAGATGTTAAAATGATCACATCATCATTTACAATAGCCTCAAAGTGGTAAATTTAATGAAGCTATTTACCAGATATAGAAATTTGTTGAGACCACGTATAACACGGTTTGTCACCGAGTATTGAAAGCCTTATTCGCTATGAGTAAGATTTGAAAAGAATGTGTATAACTACCGAATGATGTGAATTCAACAAGGAAAGGAGTAGAAGTGTGCGAGATAAGCTTTTTAATTCATTCTGACTGACCGATTTTGGAAGAAGGCAAAAGGTCCAAAACATTATGGATCCTCTTGTTAGAGTCTCGAAATAGTGGACCAGGACAAGAAACCTACATTATCTATTATATATGAAGTTATGGATAGAGCAAAATTGGCTTATAAAGGTATCAAATAAGAACCGAAAAAGTACTGAGAAATCATTGATAGAAGATGGGAGGGACAATTGCATGGACACTTGCATGCTGCTGGTAATTCATTTGCCTAGAAATCATATTTGTTGACTAGACATTGAAACTGTCATATCATAACAATCGTGTGCTTATATTATTGCAACATATTTTTTAAATCCAGCACGCCAATATTCAAAAAAAATTTCTACACAACCAGAAGGGAGAAATGGATTAAAGGAGGTCATTAAAAGATTGGAGCCGGATTTGAATAAACAAGTAAGAGCTATTAATGAGGTAATAATAATTTATTTATTCGATCGATATAATGTTATGCAAATATTAACACTTATGATGTGTATTCTCACAGATAAATTATTTGTGGATGAAGTTGGAAATTTGGAAGCTCACTGACTAAAGAGCAGTACAACAATCTCTTTCTAGCTAATTAGTGGATTAATTATGGCAAAGAAGCTCTCAATCTGCAGAAAATTGCAATCAAAGTTTTAAGCCAAACATGTTCTTCATCGGGTTGGAAAGAAATTGGAGCACGTGGTCGCTGATTCATACAAAATTGCGCAACCGTTTGACAATGAACAAGTTGCATAAACTAGTATTTGTGCATTACAATATGCGATTGCGAGTAAGAAACTTGACATGCAAAAGCGACACTGATGATTATTACAACCCAATTGATCTGAACAATATTTTCAACGATGATATTTTGGATGAGTGGATTCGTGAGGGAGAACAACTGATGTTACCACCAGATAACTTAGGTTGGTTGGGTGAAGGTATTCGTCGTAGTGACGGTGATGGCGTGATGGCGACGTCGATGGTGAAGGCGGTGATGATGACGGCGATAATGGCGGTGATGGTGGTGATGATGGTGACGACAGTTATAGAGGTGATAGCGGTAATGATGAAGAGACTCATGGTGTTGGTGGAAGCCAATGAGGTGGTTCTATGACATGGGATTCAGAATATTATGCCACACAAGATACAGTTCATGGAGCCCGGGCGGAGGTTTCGCAACAGCGTAGGCATTTGGATCGATTGGTCGATTTCAGTTCTAGCGATGATTATTCGAGTGGACATGATAACTACTCACATGGTCATCATAGTCTTGAAGGCCATTTACAGTAGTTGGGTTTGATATCTGACCAATATTCTAACACTGATTATTCTAGCACTGGTGAATATTCTACTAGCAGCATTGAATATCGAGGTTTTGGGTATTATCATCATGGAGCTGATATTGCACAACCTCTACCGCTATATTACTCTGATGCTGGATCTTCTGGCCAATCATCTCAGCCTACAAGATCTCCCCCACAAACATATTATTATCCTTATGGAAACTATATACCTGGTTTCTATACTTATCGCGGGGATGATGATAATGATGATTTTGTGTCTCCTCGTAATTCAATGTGAACTATATTATGCATGTATTTTGATATCTTTCTACCAATGACGCTTGTATTAATGCTTTCACTTTATATTTTGAGTGTTAGGTGATATAATTTGAATATGTGATACATGAATTTTGATGTCTACATTTCTTTTACGATTTGTCATGATTTTTCATAATTTTTTTAGCGTTCTATGTAACGTTTTGCGCGTATCGTCCGAGTCCGATTCGAGTTGCCGAGACCTATCCGTCTCGGTGCCGGCCGAGTCGGCGGCCGAGACCGAGACTTTGAACCATGGGCTTGATGAATACCTAAATGTTTCATTTAAATGCTTCTCTTCACATACTACATGTTTGGTTCTGTCATATTGCTGTTTTCCCTTGCCTTTTATTTTCTAAAGCCTTCTGAGTACACCAAATCAGTTTATATATATACTCAGTGTTAATGAACTAATAGGCTTAGGCTTACCATTAACCAAGATTTAAATAAAATTGGAGGAGCAATGAGTTTATTGTAAATACGGTGTTTCGTTCAATATGAGTGAGATTGCCTATACTGATATATATCTGCTTTTCACGCAATTGGTTGTGTTAGGTTGGTTCTTGTTTGCCGTTTTGTTAAGTGCACAACACACCCCCCCCCCCCACCCCCCCCCCCCCCCCCCCCCCCACCCCAAAAAAAAAAAAAAAAAAAAATAGAAAAAGAAAAAAAAAGAAACACACACAGAACAACAACAACAACAAAAGAAACGAAGGGAAAAAAGAAAAAGAAAAAACAGCGACTGGACCTACATGCAGACATACACACATTTCTCTTCTTGTGTTGTCATTTTTACTCTTTAGTGATTCTAAAAGGCGGCTTCCCCAAGCAGTCTTCTAGGCAGGTGCGAGCATCTGTTATTAATTTCTTATAAAACTTGGCCAGCTGCCTAGGCCCTACCTTTGGGTTTCCCCTGAGTGCCTGCCTACTGCATTCACTCTCTGCAACATGTAATGCTGCAAAAAGTGCCATTAGTTATTAAATTTCACAGCATCTGGTTTGAATAACTAACTGATGCCTATAACTGATATTATTTGCTTCAAAGACTTTCAGATATCAACTTGAAATTCACCCCCCATCTTTCCTTAAAGTATTCAAGATACCAACAATTTTGAAATTTTCAAAATAAATATTATGAAAATGAGGGGAATGAATATTATTTATCTGTCCTTGCCTCCAGCTGAATGAAAATTTGGAGCAGTGGCCACATCTAAATGAGTTGGTACAATGCTATAAAGCTGATTGGGTGAAGGATGAGAGAAAGTATGGGCACTATGAAAGTGTTGCACCTTTGTCGTTTCAGAATCAAATTTTTGAAGGGCCTGATACTGACTTAGAAACAGGTAATGCAACTGTATTAAAATTAATGTAACTATTATTTCTCTTCTGGAAAATATTATTTTTTCTGTGGATATATTTGGTTTATTGTCCTTGTCTCAGAAATGCTTCTTGCAAATGCAAGGCAAACCAAGACAGAAGAAGCAGCTGATGATGATGTTCCCAGCACATCAGGAAGGCAGTTAAATGAGACAGGCTCTTATGTTACATCCTCCAAAGCTCTAAACGAGGTTCTTGTGGAAACTTCTCTAAATTTTATGCATTAGTGAGGATAATTTTGTGTTTGGAAAAAGTGTCAGTGGTTAAATAAATTCATGACGATTCTTTTCGTATATCTTGCGTTGTTTATATTCAATAAAAACCATGTTATTTGACATTGTCCAGTACATACACTTTGATCTCAGAAATGCTGCAATAATCTACAAGATGGATTTCAGTCCTCAAGATTTATACTTCATTTTAGTTTAGCACATGGTCATGTGACTTATAGTTAGGGTCTCATAAAAACTTGTTTATTCAACACTAACGAGCTTTTTAGTTGAGGAGCAATTGTGGAGAAGGAGAATGTAGATGCCATTTTACTTGGGTTCCTAACTGATAAATATGAAATGCTGCTTTAATGAGTTTATCTAAATGTTCTTCGTTTTAAAAGAAATCTCAAATCACATGTCTTGTATACTTTATGTGAATCCTTACCTTACCAGCTAGTTAACGCCTAAACTGTATTTGTAGTAACAATAAATGCTTACCTGACCGACTCGTTAACACAAAAAGTATATCTGTTGTAATTGGTTTTTGGTGTTGGTTATTGTTAAGAATATTGTTATGTCTTAATTGATTTTTTGTGTTGGTTTTTGTTAAGAATTTTGTTGAGGTCTTATACTTGGTTTCAAATATCGTTTTATTCTAATATATATCGCAATATTGTATCGGGTTTCGAGGTACAAGATATTGTATTAAACCTGTGATATTGGCCGATACCTATGATATTGCCGATATGACCGATATTCAATATTGATGGCTGCTATTCATGATATTTATACTGAAAACCATTGGCCGATACCGTTACCATTGTCGTATGTCTGTATTACTCTATCATGGGAGAGGTACGTGCTGGACGTCACCCATTGTAGTTTTGCACATGAACAACACATGTTTGACTGAAATTATCAAATGGGTAACAAATGGTGGATGCTACCATTTTCTTTATATATATCGTTTCACAAACCAAATTTTTATTGGACATCTAAATTTTGTAATTATATATACATTTCAAGTTTAATTTCACTTGCATTTGACATGCCTAAAAATCTACTATTGATACAGTCAACTTTAGCAGTGAATTATTGCTTGATGCTAGTTGAACTACCATGCAGTTCAAATTTCTGTTGAATGTAATGCGTAGTTTAAACAATTAATTACTTAACGTTGTGGTTCTAAGATTAAAGTAGCCAAACTATCAGCATTGCTTGAGGGCTTCCATCAGTTTTTTTGGGCTCTGGGGATTGCGCATGTAGTGGGGACAACTAGTTTCACGAGCTCATAATTGATTAATTGGAGACCACCCTTTCTAGTTGCATGGGTTTAGAACTTCATAGCAATAAGGTAATCCTACCTATTTGTCACGCCCCGCTTCCCAAAATACGTGGAAACAGAGTCGCGACGAGAGTCGGCGACGTATATACGCGAGGAAAATACCCCACGCATATACGCTAAGTCTAAAGTAACCTGAACAAGTTATATAATCACTATGGTAACATCACTGCAATGTCACTTATAAACATCCATACATGATAACAGATAAATAAAAAAATAGAACAAGCAAGAGTCTAATACATAAAATCATGAAAGCAATGGAATAAAGAAGAGGCAGAAATACTGAGAAAAGATGATCGAGTAAGAGAATTTCGGCTCAAGATGCATGTGATCCTCTTCCAATACCTGATCAATAACATGAAACATCCAGTATCTGGACGTACGAATCCAGGGTCGTCAGGAAGCGACCTAATAAGTGTTTAAGAAAAAGAGGAAGTGCTCGTACATATAAACAGTGTGTACATAATGATAAATAGTATTGAAAAAAGACAGATATAACTTATAAAACATAAACAGAGAGCAATAAAGTCAGTCAATATAGAAATCAAATGTTAAGTCAAGTCAGGTATTTATCACAGTCTATATATATATATATATATATATATATATATATATATATATATATATATATCATGTGGGAAGAATAAGTCATGTTAGGGTCCAGTGTACAATCAGGTATCTATCATAACATGTATATATCTATGTTCAGTTTGTAATATCAATATAATATTTGTTATCAATTATGTCAGCGAACACCAATTGCCACCTGTAATAGACACATCCCATACTACACATACTACACGTGTTAATCAGGCTTCTAAGTTATTGAAACTGATCGGTTGGAGACACTGTCTATGTTTTAGGTGGGTCCTATACATACGCGAGACCCAGATGCCTCGCGCTGAACTAGGCCCTATCGCCAGGTAAGTAACAGTAACAGTACTCACAGTATCACTGTGGAACAATACTCACAGAACACTGTGAAACAATAAACAAATGAGATGTCAGTCATCCCCTGGAACCCTGTAGTGAAACCGTAAGTCGGCTGCGCAACCTGTATTGTAGGTCCACCCAAAATATAAACGCTTTCTCCTCCATCAATTTTTTCAATCTCAGTGTAAGTTGTCCATTTACATTATTTATTTCAATTAAACCATCAAAGTCCATGTTACTAAAATACGAGGATGATGTGATGACAGTAACAGTACAGTATAACAGTCGACAGTAATTGTATACACGGTGAGCAATATTGGAAAAAGTAGACAGTAACAGTAACCGTGTATATGATGAATAGATCTGTACATGGTGTTACGGTTAAGCAATACTTTCCCAATAACATTCAGTAACTCGAGTACTAATAACAGTCATATACCTTCTAGTTAATGTACAATCTCATATAAACTGATCAAGATCTCATCTACCGATATTAGATATAACAGTAATGAATCCATCAACTCATAATCTCGATACAGTCATCATAAACATCAAATACCAATCTATGTCAAGTAGTCCGGTACAGTAAATTACAAGTCCAATAAATCAATAACAAGTTATCTCATTGTTACCAATCTGTTCTAATTTTCTAACTCACTAATAATCATGATCAAACAATAACTGCTATCAACTCTGAAGTACAAGCTCACCGATATCAACTAGATCACTATCACAATAACTCATTCTCTATTAACTGAATTAACTAAGATCATGAATACAATCTACTGATTATTCTCGAATCAATTAGATCAACAATACCGAAATCATATCTAAAAAGAAAACATCCTCAAACAACTGCAATCTAGAATGATTTATATCTAATACTCAATATCATTAAGCTCATCTATACTCTGATAATCTAATTTTCATTGAATAGATCCGAAACTACTTACAACCAATAATCCAACATAATCAATCATATCTAAGTACTGACCAAGATCCAATGAAAGGAATAGAAATCTCAAATTAATTCTAACTCTCACTAAGTCTGTATATAAGTCCAAGTGTCAAGAAGATCGGTCTCTGATAAGGTAACATCCTAACTAAACCATCCTCAAAGTCTAAATGAGTTCCCATCTGAATTATCATAAAATAAATATATATTTATTGTCTTCACATGAAATATACACTCTAACCATAGTCACGAACCAATCATCTCAAGATCAAATCTAATTACAGTCCAATTTTCTTTACAACTAGTCCGAACTCGAAACGGTTACACATGAAATGATATAAGTTTATTATCTCAATATCCAAATATAAGGTCCATATACATCTGATGCTCAAATATAAACTAATCCAGCTAATCAATAGATCGAATCCAGTCACAGTCTAAGGTCTTCCAATACTAGGCCTAAGCCAACATCGACAAACTACCACCACATGAAATGACGCTGTTACAAGCTCATATTAACTACGTAAATAATGTGAACAATCATTGATGTCTCATGAAGTGATACAAGTAATCAAACTGGTAAAATATAACAGAAAGTCACATGAAATGATAAGAGTAACATGTAAACGCATATCGACAATAGTAAATAAAGAATACACAAGAACAAACAGTCACATGAAATGACGCAGTTTGGGATCCGAATCACCATCTGGTCTTCACTGCACAAATTCGTACGAATTTCCGTATCATCTCATGGGTCGGTCTTCGAATCACTAGTCTATCATGTCCATAACAGGCACAAATCTGAATCTCGTTACTGAGTTCAGATCGCGCGAACGAATCCGCGTCACAAAATCCTTTGACTATTTTCTCCATCAACCTTCTTCAAATATTCTCTCTACAGTAGTAGAAATGGCCAAGGATATACCCAATTTCATTTCGTAAATAGCAACTTGAACCCGCTGAATTAAGTATTTATATTTAGAACAAACTTCTGATAGTCTATCAATAAACAAGGATGAAGTCACCTGCCAGTTGCTCGCTCCATCAAATACTGTTGGACCTGCTCTGAGTTTCAATTTTTTTACATGTTCCATGCAGGAAGAAACAACCTCCAGAAAATCAGCACATTCAGAACTCAGCTTCATATGTTTGGAAGGTTCAGGATGGAACACAAGCTTTGAATGAACTAGTTTTTTGTTCCTTCTCCAGTTTTCGTAAAGAAGAAACTCTTTGTTGTTTGTCATGTGCTGTTGAGCTCTTTCCTGCTAAAATTTCACATTCTTGCCGCACCTTGACTACAAGCTCAAGGACCGCTGTTCTTCTATAATTGAGTGATTGTAAGCACACGTCATTGCCGGATCAAGAGCATCTCGGTTCACAAATGATGGAAGCGCGACACATCAATGTGTACCCATGCAAAATCAAGATTGTAAGAGAGTCACGAGATTGGGGTTCGACTGAAGGTGTGGGTTGCTCACGACGGGCTACGGGTTGCCGCCAAGGGGTGTTGGAGGCGCTGGAGTTACAGCAAGAGGGAATGGGGAAGGGGGCACACAGGGAGAAAGGTGGGTATACGCCAGAGAAGAGGAAGATGGAGTTGATGGGTTGCGTTGTGGGGAGTGCAGCCATGGAGATCGGCAGTAGGAGAAGGAGGTTCGAGGTGGATGTGCAGCCGGGTGTGAGGTTGGAGGCCATGGTGCTTGGGCTCCGGGGTTGTTCCCTGGCCTGCGCAAGGGAAGAAGGAGGGTGCACCAAGGAGAGGATGGCCATGGTGGGTGCGGGTGATGGAAGGAGGAGCACGGGGAGGTGACTCGGGGCTCCAGGGTGTCGGCCATGGGAGGTGGGTTGGTGTTGGGGAGGCTTGGAGATGGATCTGGTGATGGGGTGGTGGCGGCAGTATGGTGTTGGGGAGGAAAGTCGATGAAGGCACATGAAATAATGGGGTTTGGTTGGATTAGGATAGGGTTGTTAGGATAAACATTGATTAGTTATGATTAGGATTTGAATTTGAATTAAGATAGGTAATGGGTTTTGGGTCTTAATGGGTACGGGCTGGATAGAGATTATATAGGGATTATGTTAAGATTTAGGATTTAATTTGTTAGGATTTTGATTTAGGGTAGTGGGTTAGGCCTCTATGTGCTGAAAATAAGAAGAGAGAAAAAGAGGTGGACTTTATGCTTCGGCCTGGCTCATGGGCTTGGGAATAAGATAATACACATACCAATATTAAAAATAATATTAAGACCAAGAGTAATCACAAAACAACAACTATAATTATAATAATTATATGCTAACCATAATAATAACAATATTAACAAAAATAATAACACTAATAAAAATGGTAATACTAATTAATAGTAAGTACTAATAATAGCTCACATAATAAATAATAATTAACATAAAATATTTGTACATAATTGAAATATCATTATTTATTATTAAATCTAGTATTTTAAAAATAGAGATATTACACCACCTTATAAAAATTTCGTTCTCGAAATTTAAAGAAAGCGGGGGAATGGATAGAAAATCAAAATCAAGGGAGAAGATATCGAGCTTCCAATCTCTTCTCACTGCATCAAGGGTCAACCACGCATCTACTGCGCGCTCTAATCTCTGCTACCAACTTCAAAATGGAGTGAACAATCAATCTCAGGATAAAATCAGGGAAATTGAATTGGGAAGTAAAATAAGAATCAAGATGGAATACAGAATACTCTAGAAGAAAAGTTGGAATTAGGGATGTCAAAAGATCAAAGAGATGAATATCCAAAGGGAGGACGATCAATTCTCAAGTGGACCTAGCATCATCGTGTGAATATTATATGTTTATTGCAGTGTAAATAAAATTTGTTTCAAGTCACATTTATGAACTAGGTCCTCTTTTATGTCGAACCTGGCTCTGACATCAAGAACACCCTGTCATGTCCCGCTTTCCTAAATACGTGGAAACAGAGTCGCGATGAAAGTCGGCGACGTATATACGCGAGGAATATACCTTAGGTATATACGCTAAGACTAAAGTAACCTGAACAAGCTATATAATCACTATGATAAATCAACATCATTGCAATGTCACATATAAACATCTATACATGATAACAGATAAATAAAAGAATAGAACAAGCATGAGTCCAATGCATTGAATCATGAAAGCAATAGAATAGAGAAGAGGCAGAAATACCGAGAAAAGATAATCGAGTAAGGGAGAACTCTGGCTTCTCAAGATACTTGTGATCCTCTCCCAATACGTGATCAATAACATGAAACATCCAGTATCTGGACGTATGAATCCAGGGTTGTCAGGAAGCGACCTAATGAGTGTGTAAGAAAAAGAGAAAATGCTCGTGCATATAAACAATGTGTACATAATGATAAACAGTACTGAAAAAAGACAGATATAACATATAAAACATGAACAGAAAGCAATAAAGTTAGTCAATACAGAAATAAAATGTCAAGTCAGGTCAGGTATCTATCACAATATATATATATATATATATATATCATGTGGGAAGAATAAGTCATGTTAGGGTCCAGTGTACAATCAAGTGTCTATCATAACATGTATTTATCTAGGTTCGGTTTGTAATATCAATATAATATTTCAGTTTTGTTATCAATTATGTTAGCAAACACTAATTGCCACCTGTAATAGACACATCCCATGCTACGCCTACTACACGTGTCAATCAGGGTTTTAAGTTATTGAAACTGATCGGTTGGAGACATTATCCATGCTTTAGGTGGGTCTCATACATACTTAGGATCACGGCCCAGATGCCTGGCGCTGAACCAGGCCCTACCGTCAGGTAGTCAGTAACAGTAACAGTACTCACAGTATCACTGTGGAACAATACTCACAGTACAACTGTGGAACAATAAACAGATGGGATGTCAGTCATCTCCTGGAACCCTACAGTGGAACTGTACGCAACATGTATCCTAGGTCCACTAACATACAGACGCAGTCTCCTCCATCAATTTTTTCAATCCCAATGTAAGTTGTCCATTTACATTATTATTTATTTCAGTTAAACCATCAAAGTCCATGTTACTAAAATACGGGGATGATGCAGTGACAGTAACAGTATAGTCTAACAGTCGATGTAATCGTATTCACGGTGAGCAATATCAGGAACAACAGGCAGTAACAGTAACCGTGTATACGATGAATAGATCTATACAAGGTGTTACAGTCAAGCAATACTTTCCCAATAACATTCAGTAACACGAGTACTAACAACAGTCTTGTACCTTCTAGTTTATGTACACTCATATAAAACTGATCAAGTTCTCATCCACCGATATTAGTGTAACATCTCGATCCCACAGGTACGGAAACGTTACTGCGACGTATATACACAGGGCGGAAATACCCTCACATATATACGCTAAGCATCAGTACAGGCATGAATCAGAGTACGGAAGCACAGTGGTAATATACATTCCAGTAATAATAATACAAATCACAGTTATCATAGAGCATGATACAATAAATCAAGAATATAAGATTACCAAGAAACGCAAAAGTAGGATGTACAATATGAAATACGAGAAAGTACTCATGGGTAGCAAGATGAGAATCTCGCGAGCCGAACAAGGGGAAGCCGGAAGAAAGAGGGTCCGGGCAAGCAACTGCTAATCCACGCTTCCGTTGCGCCACTCTGATCAGGTACAGTAAGCACGGTTCAAAGACTTGGCCGAGTCAGAGACGAGTGGCCCGAGTCGTATCCGTCTCGGCCCGCTCCGAGACGAGTCCGAGCCACGAGTCGGTCGACTCAACTCAGAGGAGACAGACTAGGCCGGGAATCAGAGTTGACTCGGTCGACTCGGCATTATGGTGATAATTTTGTTCCTTATCGCAATTCAATGTAGAAATAACTACATTAGCGCATGTATTTATGCTATATTGTGCATGTATTTTGATATGCTTCTATCGACGACGCGTGTATTTATACTTTCGCTTTATATTTAGTGTGCTACGTGATATATTTTGAACATGTGATACATGAATGTGGATGTCTACATTTTTTAAGATTTGTCGTGATTTTTTCAGAATTTTTTTAACTTTCTATGTAGCGTTTTGCGCGTATCGCCCGATACCGATCCGAGTCGCCGAGACCGATCCGTCTCAGTGCTCGCCGAGTCGGCGGCCAAGACCGCGACTGTGAACCATGACAGTAAGGCCACCACGGTTCAGACTCTAGAATGTGGACATGAGGATCCAGGGTCATCAGAAAGCAACCCGGCGAGTACATATGATAAAGCCAGTTGGCGTGCTCAGGCAGTTACACGTGTACATGATCAAGCGAGATGGTTCAGGCATACAGATACATGCAATAAAAGTAACATAAAGGAAATTAAAGGAACGACAGTAAATCTGAAATTAAGTAAATACATGTATATCAATAAATCTGAATTGAAAAACATGCATAGAAAACGGTATGGAAACCCAAAAATAAGCAAGTCAGGTAATTCAACACAGTAACATAGATGTCACATGTAAATGGCGAGCAGGATAATGTAATGGGTCACCGGTCTCACAAGTATAAATCAAGTGTGTCGCTAGTTAGATGTCAGTAGCATGTTATTATTAATTATAAAGACTCGTCCAATCTGTATGTTTGGGTATATGTCCCATACCATATACCTCCGCATACAAGTCGAGCGAGGTTGGTTATTGAAAACTGATGGGGATCGACGAATCATGTTTAGAATGGGTCCCGTGCATGCCCGACACAACGGTTCAGGAGTATCTGGTACTGAGCCGGAACGTACCGCTAGGTACCGGGACTTACTATATGCCCGTAGGACTTAGTATACGCCCGAACAGGAATAGAGTGTCATCGCTCCCAAGGAAATAGGCCCAGGGGCTTATGGCACACCAGGCAGGAGGCAGGGGAGTAGGGGTGCCAGTACACCCCACGGAAACACCTGGTGGCCTCCAGGTCGAATCCTAGGAATTAGTTATACAACATTTGTATGGCCACCATAAACACGGAAGCTATATCGGTACGCATCAGTTTCCTCCGTCCCGTTGTAAGTTATTCAATTATTAGAGATTGTCCAGTGATTATGTCTACAGGGTGTCCACAGTAATCCAATATCCATGATTATCCAATTACGGGGATCAACATGAGTACAGTATCAGGAGTATAATATTAAGAGTCTCCCTATTTCAGGGGGGTTCAAGTATATAGGAGTTCAGGAGCATATGAGTTCAGGAGTACCAAATGTCTGGTAACAATATAATAATCATGCCAAGTTCCCGGAAAAGTGATAATCATGAATATGCAATGTAATACAGGTGTTAGTATCCAGTCAGGTGTCACAATATCAGGTCAAATGTGTCAGTACCAGGTGATAGTATATGTCAAGTATCAAGTGATAGCATGTCAAGTATCAGGTCTCAGGTGTCAGGTATCAGGTGTTAAGTAATAACATGTCAAGTACCGGTGTCAGATATCAAGTGTCAGGGATCAGGTGTCAAGTATAAACATATCAGCGTCAGGTAATTAACATATCGGTATCAGGTCAGTTGAATACAGAGTTACAACATCATATATCAAGTAATCATCCGGTCATGAACATGGCACATGAGAACAATATAGTTAAATATTTCAAACTCTTCACAACCATATTTATAACAACAATAGATTAATTTATTAATTAGCAATGCGAAGCCGTGCGAAGTGGGAGCGTATCCAAGCACATCCGATGCAAGTATAATGTCAGTCCAATGAGTTATAATAACGGCCAATAGGTATTCGTATAACATGTTAATTTTAGAAAATCACTCGCATAATGAAACATCATGTATTAAAAGCAGGATAACAATTATTAGGAATGTAATGATGGTAACAAGACATTCGCATATCAATATATCATGCAATAGACGTTAAAATAGCAATCACTAGGTATGAAACGATGATAGTAAAGCACTCGTTTAAATTTATATCAAGCCCTAGAACAGAATTAGCAAGACATGAAGCAACACAAGGAAAGTACTCCCCAAAATAAAATAGATGCTCGTTCAAGAGAAACTGTACTCGCCTAAATCACCGGAATACGGCGTAAAATCCTAGAACACCAAAAACATGTGCACGCCACCAATTCATATATTAAAATATATACTAATATTAATTTATTGAGGAGAGAATGAGAGAGGAGAGAGAAAGAGAGAGAAAGCTGGAAAAAGAGAGAGATGTTGGAGAGAGAGACTTGTAGGAAAGTGAGAGAGAGAAATAGTTTGCTGGAAAATAGTAAAAGGGGGTGAGAGAGTTTGATGGAAAAGAAGGGGGTACAAGGGGAAAGAAGGAAAAAGAAAGAAAGAAGAAAAGAAAGGAAGAAAGAAAGAAAGAAGAGAAAAGAGGAGAAAGGGTGGTGGCCGGTGGCTCCGGCCACCGTCAGAGGCCAGGGCGGACGGCGGGGCCGCCGCCTAGGCCCGGGGGAGGAAGAGGGGGTGAAGGGGTTTTGGATTTATGTTGATGGCGATGTTGTTGTGGTTGTTGTTGTTGAAGATGATGGTGTTGGTTGAAAGTGCTGGCGTTGGGGAGTTGGAGGAGGAGATGTGGTTGGATGGTGAAAGTGGAGGAATTTGTAGTGGATTGATGGTGGATTGAAGAACAAGATGAAGGTGGTGGTGATGGGCTTTGGGAAAATTAGAGAAGAGGAGATATTAATTGAAGAGAAGGGAGGTGGAGAAGAGGAAAGGGGGACTTAGGGGGAAGGTGGCCGGCCCTAGGTGGTGGTGGTGGCCGGCCATGGTGGAAGAGAAGGAAGAAGGTGATGGTGGTGAATGATGGTGAAGATGGTGATGTTGTTGGAGTTAGTATTGTTGTTGGAGATGGAAGGTGATGAAGGAGAAGAGGGAAGTTCCTTGGGTGGTTGGTGGAGGAGATGGCTAGAGGGGAGGCGCCGGCAGCGGGTCTGGTAGGGGAGGCCGCCGGTGGTGAAGTAGGGGAGAGAGAAGGGAAGAGAAAAAAGAGTGAAAAATATAAAAGAGAAAAAAAGATAGAAAAAGATGTGATGTGATGTGAGAGGGTATAAGGGTGATGGGGGGCTGATAGTGGGCAGCTGGACCGCGTGGGGACCAGGGAAAAGTCAAAGAAAGAAGTAGAAGAAAAGAAAGAAAGAAAAAGGGAGAAACACTAATATAAATATATTATTATAATAGGATAAAATTTGACTGTTTCAGAAACGCTCCCAAAAATTCTCAAAAATAAAAACTATTATTTTAAGATGCTTAGTGAAATCGGATTCAAGAAATTCAATCTGGTTTTCAAATTAAATATCCTGGAAATTTCCGGCGGTACCGGTCGATACCAAAACAGGTAGATTTTTGATAAATTCAGAAAAAATATCTAAAAATGCATGTAGAGAGAAAATAAGATTCTAAGAAGTAATATGAAAGTCGTTTCTAAAAATTCAACTCCATTTGAAAACTAAAAATCTGGGAACCGGTCTGCGACACCGATCGACACCAGTTTTGAAGATTTTGCAGAATAATTCTGAAAAATTTTAGAAAATCATGAAAAATCTAAAATATTGAAAAACGATATTTGAAAATGAAATCGATCAAATCTGACTATCAAAAAGACCAAATCGAGGAATACATTTGGATCAGGTCCTCGGTTCAGACTAGGACCGACTCCGACGAATCCGGATCCAATACAAAACAATCGCACAAATAATCATAAAACAAAAACAAATAAAAAAACTAAATCGAAAAATATGATCAAAAAAATCAGAATACGTGTCTAAGTACGTATTCTAGGAATGGAGTGTTACAATTAGATATAACAATAATGAATCCAGCAACTCGTAATCTCGATACAGTCATCATAAACATCAAATAGCAATCTATGTCAAGGTAATCTGGTACAGTAAATTACAAGTCCAATAAATCACTAACCAGTTCTCTCATTGTTACCAGTATGTTCTAAATTTCTAACTCACCAATAACCATCAAACAATAACTGCTATCAACTCTGAAGTACAAGCTCACCGATATCAATTTGATCACTATCACATTAACTCATTCTCTATTAACTGAATTAACCAAGATCATGAATACAGTCTACTGATTATCCTCGAATCAATTAGATTAACAATACCGAAATCATATCTAAAAAGGAAACATTCTCAAACAACTACAATCTAGAATGGTTTATATCTGATACTCAATATTAGTAAGCTCATCTATACTCCGATAATCTAATAATCATTGAATAGATCCGAATTACTTACAACTAATAATCCAACATAATTAATCATATCTAAGTACTGATCAAGATCCAATGAAAGGAATATAAATCTCAGATCAATTCTACCTCTCACTAAGTCTGTATATAAGTCCAAGTGTCAAGAAGATCGGTCTCTGATAAGGTAACATTCTAACTAAACCATCCTCAAGGTCTAAATGAGTTCCTATCTGAATTTTCATAAAATAAATATATATTAATCGTCTTCACGTGAAATATACACTCTAACCATAGTCACGAGCCAATCTTCTCAAGATCAAATCTAATTACAGTCCAAGTTCCTTTACAACTAGTCCGAATTCGAAACGATTACACGTGAAATGATATAAGTTTATTATCTCAATATTCAAATACAAGGTCCATATACATCTAATGCTCAAATATAAACTAATCCAGCCAATCAATAGATCGAATCCAGTCACAGTCTAAGGTCTTTCAATGCTAGGCTTAAGCAAACATCGACAAACTACCAACATATGAAATGACGCTGATACAAGCTCATATCAACTACGTAAATAAGGTGAACAATCATTGATGTCTCATGAAGTGTTACAAGTAATCAAACTGGTAAAATATAATAGAAAGTCACATGAAATGATAAGAGTAACATGTAAACGCTTATCAACAACAGAAATAAAGAAATACATAAGAACAAACACTCACATTAAATGACGCGGTTTTGGATCCGAATCACCATCTGGTCTTCACTGCACGAACTCGTATGAATTTCCGGATCATCCCATGGGTCAGTCTTAGATTCACCAGTCTTTCATGTCCATAACAGGCACAAATCTGAATCTCCCGTTACTGTGTTCAGATCGCACGAACGAATCTGCATCGCAAAATCCTTTGACTATTTTCTCCATCAACCTTCTTCAAATATTCTCTCTCTACAGTAGTAGAAACGGCCAAGAATATACCCAATTTCATTTCGTAAATAGCAACTTGAACCGGCTGAATTAAGTCTTTATATTCAGCATAAACTTCTGATAGTCTATCAATTATCAAGGATGAAGTCACGTGCCAGTTGCTCGCTCCAACAAATACTGTTGGACCTGCACTGAGTTTCAATCTTTTTACAAGTTCCATGCAGGAACAAACAACCTCCAGAAAATTAGCACTGTCAGAACTCAGCTTCATATGTTTGGAAGGTTCAGGACAAAACACAAGCTTTGAATGAACTCGTTTTTTGTTCCTTCTCCAGTTTTCGTAAAGAAGAAACTCTTTGTTGTTTGTCATGTGTTGTTGAGCTCTTTCCTTCTAAAATTTCACATTCTTGCATGTTCTTCTATAATTGAGTGCTTGTAAGCATACATCATTGCCGGATCAAGTGCATCTGGGTTCACCAACAGATGAAAGCGCGATACATCAATGTGTACCCATGCAAAAGCAAGATTGTAGAGAGAGTCACGAGACCGGGGTTCGACTGAAGGCATGGGTTGCCCACGCCGGGCTACGGGTTGCCGCCGAGGGGTGTTGGAGGCGCTGGAGTTGCAGCAAGAGGGGATGGGGAAGGGGGCACACATGGAGAAGGGTGGGTGTACGCCAGAGAAGAGGAAGATGGGGTTGATGGTTTGCGTTGTGGGGAGCACAGCCGGGGAGATCGGCAGTAGGAGAAGAGGTCCGGGGTGGATGTGCAACCGGGTGTGAGGTTGGAGGCCATGATGCTTGGGCTCCGGGGTTGTTTCCTGACCTGCGCAAGGGAAGAAGAAGGGTGCGCCAAGGAGAGGATGGCCATGGTGGGTGCGGGTGATGGAAGGAGGAGCACAGTGAGATGACTCGGGGCTCCGGGGTGTCAGCCATGGAGGTGTGGTTAGTGTTGGGGGAGGCTTGGAGATGGATCTGGTGATGTGGTGGTGGCGGTAGTATGGTGTTGGGGAGAAAAATAGATGAAGGCACTTGAAATAATAGGGTTTGGTTGGATTAGGATAGGGTTGTTAGGATTAACATTGATTAGTTATGATTAGGATTTGAATTTTAATTAAAATAGGATTATAGGATTTGGAAGGCTATTGGGTTTGGGTTGGTAATAGGTTATTGGGTCTAATGGGTTTTGGGTCTCAGTGGGTTTGTTAATGGGCATAAATTGATGGGTACGGATTGGATAGAGATTATATAGGGATTATGTTAAGATTTAGGATTTACTTTGTTAGGATTTTGATTTAGGGTAATGGGTTGGGCCTCTATGTGCTAAAGAAAAGAAAGGGAAAATAAGAAGAGAGAAAAAGAGGTGGGTTTCATGCTTGGGCCTGGCTTATGGGCTTGGGAATAAGATAATACACATACCAATATTAAATATAATATTAAGACCAAGAGTAATCACAAAAACAACAACAATAATTATAATAATAATACACTAACCATAATAATAACAATATTAACATAAATAATAACACTAATAAAAATGGTAATACTAATTAATAGTAACTAGTAATAATAGCTCACATAATAAATAATAATTTACACAAAATATATGTACATAAATTGAAATATCATTATTTATTATTAAATCTAGTATTTTAAAAATAGGGATATTACACTATCCATCAGCTGGTCCTCTAAGAAGCATGCCCCGTTCTTGAATTTAATGATTCTGCATTACTTGTGTGTGCTTCAGCATTTTGGCGAATCTCCACTGCCAGCATATGAGCCAACATTTGATTGGGAAAACGAACGATCACTTTTTTTTGGACAAAGGCTACCTGAACCTCTTCCAGCTCAATACGGCAGGTTTATCCCACTGATATGTCTTCATTATCTTCATTAGCATCTTGTGCACGAATGACACTAGTTTGTATGAATCCATCAGGAAACATATCAATTTGTAGCTTCTTTTTCTTTCTCATGTCTCTGATCCTTTTTTTTTTTTGGTTCCCATGGGTTCCAGCGGATTGAAGATTACCGTGAAGGTACTATCCTTGTCTTTCCAGGCTGGGTTAACTGGTGAGTTCACTGAAAACCGTCAGTTGTGTATTCATTCATGTTGTCTTATCTGTTGCTTAGATGTTTTCTGAGGGCATTTGCAATTATTTGTGTGCTAATATTTCTTTTGTATCCTGTAGAGCCTTTCTATGGTACAATTTGCTTATATAACAGGGAGAGGAGAGAAAAAATGTCAGAGGACTTCTATTTTCATATTCTACCAACAGAGATGCAGGATGTAAGATCTAATTGTGATCGCCATTTCAATATCATGTTCGTGTTCTTTATGCATCTTTGCTGAGCTTTCAGACTTTTCTGCTGCATCACATTATAATGTCTTCATTTGTCTGTAAAAGGAAACTAATTTTCTTGTTATATTTTAAATCTTTAGGAACTTAAGAGAAAAAGGTAATTTCATGCCTTGTGCTTCTTTGCTATTGTATGGTTTCTGTTATTTATGCTTCTTGTTTGAAGTTTTCAGACTCGTGCTGAATCACAATATAATGCCTGGGCTTGTCTTCAGGAATTTTTTTTTGTTATTATTTTGTAATCTTTATAAAATAAGCAGAAAAAAGGTTCCATGCTTTTGTGCTTCTTAATATCACTTTTTTGCTCTCTGTGCTTCCTTCTTGAGTTTTTAAACTCTTCTGCTTGATCACTATAGTGCCTTAGCTTGTCTGTGGGGAAGCTAATTTCTTCTTCAATTTTCTTCTTAGGCTAGCATTTCTTCGGAACGTCGGGGAATTTTCTCTCTAGATGCTCCTTCCGCATCTGTTTGCCTCCTCATTCAGCTAGAGAAGCCTGCTACAGAAGAAGGGGGAGTTACTTCTTCTGTTTATTCGCGGAAGGAACCTGTAAGTGAAGACGTAGTGTGTTAATTTATAATTGTAGTATGAAATTTTCTTTTAAGTTCCCAAAGAATGTAGTGTGTTAATTTCTTGTTGTTTTCTGAAAATTTCCTGTTAAGTATATGATCTCAGTTCATTTTTAACATTTTTCAATAACTTACGGTTTCATCTTTAGAAGTCATGGTTTCTAACATATGAGAGGGTCATGTAAACGATGCAATTCCTCATGCGTCAAGCAAGTTGTCTCCAGATCATGTCAAGTGCATAATCCTTTTGAATGCAATTGCCTTTGTTCATTGTCTAATGATGTCTCTGATGAGTATTTATATGCAGTTGGTTATATAATGTTATCTTTGTCTTAATAGGTTCATTTGACAGAGAGAGAAAAGCAGAAACTGCAAGTTTGGACTCGGATCATGCCGTACAGGGAATCATTTGCTTGGGCTATTGTTCCATTGTTTGAAAACAACAATCCTTTGACTTCTGGGGGTGCTGCCTCTCCTAGCAGCCCCCTTGCTCCAAGCGTATCTGGCTCAAGCTCTCAAGACAGTGTTGTGGAATCTGTTGCAAAAAACACTTTAGATGGGAAGTTTGCCCAGTATTCGAGTGGAAGTTCCGTTGTGGTGGAGATATCAAACTTAAATAAAGTCAAAGAAAGCTATACAGAGGACTTACTTCAGGTGGCATTTTCAGACTTGAAAACTCTCTGTTTGTTCTATATTTTAGGACATTTACCTCGTAATTCTAGTGTCAGCATATTATGTGATAGTGTCCTCTATATTCTGTCGTTGTACCTTATTGCTATTTCATTGGTGTATGTGTATGATGCTATAATGTTTTATTCCTTGATTATCTGATCTAAATTACTTAACTAATGGTAGGTTTCTACCCGCAAACTGGTTTTCTAGGGTTGATGCTAGCCTCTCCTGTTTATATGGTTGCCCTAATAGGAATATAATGTCAGCTCTTCCAGTTGATTTTAGATTGCCGGAAGGGTCATAAAATTTTGTCAAATTACTGTGTAGCCTTCTTGATATTATATATCTCTAGGATCTCTCGGTAGGAGGAGACTTAGATGAAGATGGTGATGAATATTTATTAAGTTGGCCCTGATAACATAAACTGTAACCTGGTGACGCTAATCATCTATTATTTGCTGTTTTAATTTCTCAGGACCCGAAAAGGAAGGTGCACAAGCCTGTGAAAGGTGTACTGAGATTGGAGGTTGAAAAGCTTCATACAACCCATGTGGATGCTGATAATTTTTCTGATGGTGGAAGTTTGACATATGAATCAAATGATGCTGGCGACCAATTTGCTGAGTCTTCTTCTGCGAAGTACCTTGGTAATGGTTCTGATGGATGTCGTAACGGTAATCTAAAGCGTAACACCAGTGATAAAAAGGAACCACACAGAAATGTTCCGAATTTGATTACTGGAAGTTATCTAGACACCAATAGTGATGACATAGTAAGTGGCTGTTAACAGCTTGTCGTTTAATTTGAGCAAGTTTTAGTAATTTCTACTTATCATTATTATGAATTCTTTTTTCTTTTGGAAAATGCTGTTATCATGGCCTCAAAGCAGTTATAGAAAAGAATAATTTTTAGAAAACAAAATGAAGAATTGCAGTAATAAAGATGAGAAACAAAATTTTTCTGGAGAACATTTGTTGCCTGAAAAGGCGGTTTAGAATTAAAGAAACTGACGATTTATATGACGTAGTAAGTGGGTGTAACAGCATGTCATTTAATTTGAGCAAGTTTTAGTAATTTTTACTTCTCAATATTATGAATTCTTTTTTCTTTTGGGAAATGCTGTTATCATGGATTCAGAGCAGTTATAGAAAAGAAATATTATTAGAAAGTGTAACAAAAAGAAGAACTGCAATAATAAAGATGAGAAGCAAAATTTTTCTGGAGAACATTTGTTGCCTGAAAAGGTGGTTTAGAATTAAAGAAACTGACGATTCCTTGAGATCAATTGTTGTGGGGGTGGATATGGAAATTAAAATATTTACAGATTTGATGTGGGATAAATGATTCAAATGTATAACAAGGATTTCATGTAAGTTAAATCCTTTGAGAATAAATGCAGGGTTTGCTTGAAATATTTATTTGTATTTTAAGCTAATAGATGGACTGTAATATTTCTAAACCTAGTGTTGGTGTTCACACCAATATGGTGATTTTGAAGATAATGGATTCAAAAGTATTGGTATATGGACACTATTATAAATGTCCTTGAGCCTAAAGTTTTGGGTAAGGATAAAATCGGAGAGGACAAGGGCGTTAGAGTTGCAAGATAATGGAAAGGAACTGATATATGAATAAAAAAGTGGGATCTCACTACATAAATAATGTTTAACATGCCTTAAAGCATGCATCTTTTTTTTTTTTTTTTTTGGGGTGTGGGGGGGGGGGGGGGGCGAGGGGTGCTGTGTGGGTGGGGTGAGAGAGGGGTGGTGCTCCAGGAAGGGCTGCAAAGCGTGCCAAAATTAGTGTACGATTGGTCATGCATTACATTCAAATGGTAGAAGAACAAACACGAACACGAAAAGACTGTGTTGACAAACTAAAAATTCTATATAATAGCGCCCTGAACAGCAGAGGCATGAAGTATCATTTCCCAAATTGATATGGCTTCACAATTGAAGTCTTGATGCTACATGGCTTCGAACACATGAACCTTTTGGGTTTTGCTAAACATCTTCCCCCCCCCCCCCCCAACCCCCCAAACACACGCACACAAAACACACACACACACAATAGATAAAAAAGGGTTTAAAATGCTTTGAAGCATGACAAACACTCCTATTTTTCAGTCTTATACTTTTTTCCTTTTGGATTGAACCTGCATCTTATTTTCAATTTACGAAGATCTCATCCTTTATGAGAGAATAATGACATGTCTCATGCTTCACCTGAGATTAAGTTTTGAGTCATACTGAATGATAAACTTACAGTTCTCTTCATTTTAATATCATTTATTTGAATATTGAATTTCATATGAATTTTATATGTTTAATAATTTGTGCTCTTGTGGCAGTTCCAAGCTTTTGATTTTCGCATGATGACTAGAAGGGAGCCATTTGCACAACTTCTACATTCTCTTTATCTATACCCCTTGACTGTTAGTTTGAGCCGCAAAAGAAATTTATTTATAAGGGCGGAAATGAGGAAGGATGATTCTGACATTCGTAAACAGCCATTAGAGGTTTGTATTTACAACAAATAGGTGCTTTAATGTCCTATGAGTGTAAAATGCATTGACATACTGTATTCTGGTGTCTTTTTCATTAGGCAATATGTCCAAGAAATCCTGGTGGAGGTCTCCAAAAATGGGCTCATACACAAGTGGCTGTTGGTGCTAGGACAGCCTGCTACCATGATGAGATTAAAATTTCTCTCCCCGCTCTTTTGACACCTCAGCACCATCTTTTATTCACATTTTTCCATGTTGACCTCCAAACAAAACTTGAAGCTCCAAAGCCTGTAAGTCTAATCATGCTCTCAATTGGTTCATATAGAGATAAATGAGTGCTTAAATTTGGAAATCTTAATAATTTTCATGATTTATGTAGAGAAACAACAAACTCTAGAAAGCATACTTTATTAGAGAGAGATCACCTCTATATATAGAGGATACAAACGATATTGGGTTATGGGTAATGTAAACTCAATAACCCAATTAACTTATTATCTAAACTAACATTCCCCCTCAAGCTAGATCATAGATATCTAATATGCCTAGTTTCTTTCATAGGTAAGAAAACACATGGGGTGAGACTGCTTTGGTAAGAAGATCTACTAGCTATTTTCACAAAACTGTGAACTGAAAGGTACCATCTTCTTGGTCCAAGAATCTCTGACGAAATGACAATCAACCTTGTTCTTTCATGGAATACATGATTTTGAGCAATGCAAAAATAGTAGACTGATTATCACAATGCATAGGTATTGATCCAAGCTGTCGAAAACCAAGTTTCATCAATAAATTTTTTAACCAAACCATCTCACATGTAGTATGAGCCATGACTCTATACTTTTCTTCTGCACTTGAGCGAGATACAATATCTTGTTTCTTACTCAAAGTCATAAGATTTCCTCCAACAAAGGTAATAATATCCAGTAGTAGACTTTCTGTCTCCTTGGTTACCAACATAACCTGAATTAGAGTATTCAAAAATGCGTACATGTCTATGTTTTCCGTACACCAAGTCTTTTCTTGGACAACTCTTGATATAAGCCAAAATCTTTAGCGCAACTGACCAATGAGCCTCTCTGGGTTGATGTATAAACCTACTCAGTACACCAACAACAAAAGTTATATCTGGTATAGTAACAATTAACATCGAAGAAAACTTATAAAAATTTCGAAGAAGAATTACAAGTAATGAACAAAAGATTACAAGAATCCTCTTCTAGAGTTGCTAGGGAAGTGTGCCAGTAGGAGTCTGGTTAGCGTGTGACCACTTTGTCCCATTGATGATGCGGGCGATGAGTTGTCGAGTCTTCTGTTAGGAATTTCTTCTCACCTGGTTCTGGAGATTCATCAAGATTGGAAGATTAGGGTGTTAGAACCTTGAGATTATCCTTAATAGATGAGAGAGTATTCTCTCAATTCTTGGAAGCTAGAGAGCAATGGATATTGGCTATCCTCTCCTCTTTACCTCTTGCCCCTTCCTTTTGGCCAGCTTACTAATGGGCTATTTATAGGCCTCACAAGGGTAACCGTTTCCCAGAAACCAGCAAAGGCTGAAAACAACCTTGATAGCCTCGCAGGAGAGGCTAAAACAGGCTTTGTGCATGCCTAGAGAGCTTCCCGCGAAGCTACATAGGCTCTGCGCGAGCCTATTGTAGCCGTCTGGTTGTTTTAGATGGGCACGTGCCTCTTAAATGTCTCTGCTTAATGTGAGACATAGTGGGTGGGTATAACCGCCCACTTAAAGTGGCATTAACCCCACTAAAGTAGTGAGGGGTTATGTTCTAACAAATCGGTGCTATGATACCAATTGTTACCCCGGGATCGATGTTTGCGGAACTTAGCAATATGAAAATACTTGCAAAAGAAAATTGTTGTAAAGCAAACTAGCAATACCAAGATAAAAGAGTAATAAGAAATAACACGAAGATTTAACGCGGTTCGGTCCAAACTTGGCCTACGTCCAAGGGAGAGACTTGAGAGAGTTTTATTAATAAACTTGATACAAAGAGATCTAACATTCCTCTTGATCCCAGAAGAGTATCACCTTCCCCTTGAATCTAGACCTAGATTACAAAAGTATACGTTCTCTCTATGCAACTTCACCTTGCTCCTTTTTTTTGGCTTCTTCTGATCTCCTTTGTTTGAGATTTTCTTCTTATTCGAGACAATTACAATGCTGGGTTACAACCTTTATTTATAGGATTTTACAATAAAACTCCTATTTGGATTATGAGGTAATCTTGGCCATTGGATGCTTGAAGAATCTTGATCAATCCTATTAGGAGTTGATCTCTTTGATTTAGAAGGATTCTAGACCTTTTAATCTTTAAAAACAAATATTCATTGAATAGAATCTGAACCCTATTCGAATTCCACCAGAAGAGGAAACATGTGTCTGAAAAGAAAACTTTCACGCTTTAGAAAACACCTCGATTAGTTGACTTATCATGTGGATTAGTTGACTAATCCCTTCCATTAGTCGACTTATAATTTTATAAGTCGACTACTGTATAATCGATCCTTCTTTGTTTCTGCCTTTGTATCTGCCCAGTCGACTGTATAGTTGACTAGATAGTCGACTGGTCTTGTGCATTAGTCGACTTATACAATTTATAAGTCGACTAACCCGCACCCACTTGGTTGGCTTCTTTTGCTTCAAGCCATCATCTTCTCCAACTCAATTAGATCTTCTTGGACTATCTCCTCTTGAAAACAAGACAAAATCCTAACAGGTTAGCCCACTAGTCCTGCTCGGGGATTGAAATAGCATAGCCTGCTGCGAGGCTAGTGCTCCTAGCAAAGCTAGCCTTACGCGAGGCTAACACTCCAAGCGTAGCTAGCCCACTGTGGGGCTAATGCTCCAAGCGGAGCTAGCCCCGCAGCCCGCTTGGAGGCTAACTCTAAGCGGAGCTAGCCCGCTGCGGGGCTAATGCTCCAAGTGGAGCTAGCCCATTGGTTTGGCTGAGTCTGAACTGTCTGCTCAACTGTCTGTAACCTGTCTTTTGGAAGTGTCGACAAGTTAGTCAATGCACGGACCAGCTGGAGATTTATCTGGGAGTTTGTCTTTTGAAAGTGTCAGCAACAGTGAGATAGATCAACTTTCCAATCAATCTCCTATATCTTCCTGGATCATCAAATGTGTGACTATCATAAAATCAGAAGTCCACATTGGCTTCCATTACAGTGCTAGCAGGTTTGCACTCCAAAAGTCTTGTTTCTTCCAAAAGTTTCAGAGCATATTTTCGTTGAGAAAAAAGTACACTATATTTTTGATGTGCAACTTCAATATCCAGAAAGTATTTAAGCCTTCTCATGCCCTTAGTCACAAACCAGCGCTTAAGATACTCTTTGGTCTCCAATAGTCCGGCTGAATCACTGTCAGTAGCACAATATGTCAATATCATCAACATATACTGTCAGAACTACGATGCCGGACTTTGTGTGACGGATGAAGACAGAGTGATTTGAGTGACACCTGTGAAAATAAATACCAGAGATGGTAATGCTGAACTTTTCGAACCACGCCCGTGAACTCTACTTGAGGCCATAGATGGCCTTTTTGAGACGACAGACTTTATCCCCCCTGAGCAACATAACCTGGAGGTTGCTCACCTCTTCTTGAAGATCCCCATATAAGAAGACATTTTTTTACATCCAACTGGAACGAAGGCCATGAAAGTTAGCAGCAACAGCGAATAGAATCTTGATGGAATTCATTCAGGCGACTGGCGAGAATGTCTCAAAATAATCGATGGCATAGGTCTGAGTGTAATCTTTAGCCACGAGTTTGGCCTTATATCGATCCACGGATCCATCTGGGTTATACTTTAAGGTATAGAACCAACATCCCACAAGCCACAACAACATTTTTGGACTAACTCTCAAGTTTTTCGAGAGACAAGAGCATCCATCTCCTCATTCATGGCTTACTTCCAGTCAGGTACGAATAACGCCTCCTCACAATACTTGGGTATATACTCTGAAGACACAGATAAAGCAAACTAATGAAAGGAGGGGTTAAGATGATCATAGGAAGCGAATTTTGAAATAGGATGATTAGTGCAAGACCGGTTACCTTTACGAAGGGTAATAAGAATATCAAGGTGAGAGGGACATGCTGATGGTTGAGAAGGAGGACCGTCTACAAGAAAGGAGTCAACTGGAGCTGATTTAGAGGCAGGAACTTTTGGTAATGAGTGTAGATGTATCTGAAATCCCGAACTGGTTTTGATGCATGTAGCTCTGAAGTGTCTACCAGTGGCACGGGTAAGGAATCATCGAAAGCAGGTGCAGATAATAGATAGTGGAAGAGGAATAGTTTCAGAGACGTAACAGGATGCTGTGAAGAGAAATATAGAACAAACTCAAAAACATGACATCAGCAGACACGGAAGGATTATAACGCTGATATCCCATTTGAGTTCTAAAATACCCAACAAAAACGCACTTGATAGATCGAGGAGAAAGATTATCTAACCCAAGAGATAAGAGATAAGTCATGAACAAAACAAATACAGTCAAAAACTTACGGAGTCATAATGAAGACACTTTTGTTAGAATAGAGGCAAGAAAAATAAATTTTACAGTTAAGGACTGATGAGGGCATCTTATTGATTAGATGTCAGACATTTAATACAACATTAGACAATAAATATTTGAGAACATTCATATGTATCATCATGGTCCTAGCGACATCCAGAATGTCTATATTTGCGTTCAACAACTCCATTTTGTTGGGATATATGAGAGCAGGATGTATGATAAATAATTTCATTTTTGGAACAGAAGGTAGATACATCATTTTTGACATACTCCATGGCACTGTCAGTACAAAGTATACGAATGGAAGTAGAAAACTGATTTTTTATCTCATTAGAAAAACTCAATAACCGTGGACACTTCTGACCTCTCTTTTAGTAAGTATAGCCAAGTCATGCGTGAGAAGTCGTAACAAAACCAGAAAATATCTAAAATCTTTAATGGAAGGTACGCGATTAGGACCCTATATATCTAAGTGGACTAATTCAAACGCAGAACTACTGCGATTATTGACTCGAATGTGATAGGTAGCACGATGATGCTTATCTAACTCACAAGACTCACAACCTAAAAAGGATACATAAAACATAATAGGAATTATAAACTGAAGCTTTTGTACTGACGGATGACCCAAGCGCGAAGGTTGATCTGCAATCAAGCCAGTATGGGTCACCGTCGTCCAAATAATATATGCCTCCTCTCTCATGCCCCGAACCAATCCTCCTAGTCAACAAGTCCTGAAACACAATGAGAAGGGAAAATATTATTTTGCAGTTATTATGTTTGGTAAATTAACTAATGGATAATAGGCTAACAGGGAATTTGAGAACAAAAAGGACATCAGTAAGAGTTAAGAATGGAGTAGCTTGAACTACCCCATTGCCTAATAAAGGTGACTGGGTACCATTAACAATATTAACCGGAGAGAATTTATTGGAAATGTTTAATGAAACAAATTTCTTTTTAATACCTGTCATGTGGGATGAGGCTTCTGAATCTAATATTCAAGGCTTTTGAGGAGAGGCATTATACACACTTATACCTGAAGAAGATGCATGAGTCACTGACTAATTGTTCTAAGAGAACTCGAATTGACATAGTCTATCATACTCGTCCTGTGAGAGAACTACAGAAGATCCAGATGTACTAGAATAAGTCGCTACGAGGACAGAAGCATCAGTACTATCACCAGAGGGAGGACTATCACTATCAACTACTTGTGCTCATTATGGCAACTAAATTTCTCCCAACACTTTTCAGAGATATTATTTCTTCCTCAGTGCTTACAAAGCCTGGGCCCTTTATCACTAAGGGTCGGTCTTGCGCCAAAGGAACCATGTCCTCCAAATGAGCCACGTTCTTCTACAAAGTGACGTTTGCGACCATGACCACGACCTCTGCCACGTCCTGAGGCCATGGCAGACTGCTCAATTGATGGTGTAGTTGTCACTTCAGCTCCAATAGAAACGCGCATAACTGTGGAGAAGGTGGCGGTTAAAGTAGGAATATTTTCTCCTCCCAGTATCTGAGCCCGTACCAGGGATCGAAGAGATGGACTCAAGCCATACAAGAACTTTGACACTGCGAGATCTTAACGATACCCCCATAGTGTTGCGACATCAATGACAACAGGTTGTTGCATCTTTAACTCATCAATCAGACCCTTGAGTTCTCCTAAAACTCGGGCACAGATTTATCTCCCTACTTGAGTTCAAACAGACGCTCATAGATCTCAAAGACCCTTGAAGGATTTTTTTCATTCCCATACATCACCTTCAGGGTATCCTATAGTGGTTAGGAACATGACACTATCACTAATCTTCCCTTTCAGACTGTTTAAAAGTCATTTCACCGCACGATAGTCACAAGAAAGTCACGTTGCATAAGTGACATTAGTTGCATCCGGCGAAGATTGAAGAGGTGAGCTAACATGTTATGAGCACCAATAAATATGCGAAAAGCTTGTGCCCATAACAAGTAGTTAGAGCCATTCAACTTCACGTTAGTCCCCAAAATAGTCTTGGGTACAAAAGTCTTGACGATCGGTGAGGAGACAAGATTTGAGGAAGAACTCGTATCATCCGATATCTCAGCCAATTAAAGAGAAATACTAGACACTACCAGTAGTAGTCAGAAAATAATAAATCAAATTATACTTGATTTCATTATCAGAAGGATGCAAAGACAGTCAGATGAGAGTCACATGAGCAGTTAAAAGCTAGATCAGATCATAAACGTTACCGGAGAGCACAGTTGATGTGTCATAAAGCAATAAGGCTCAGAAATAGCTTGGAAAAGCTCGTAGACAGCCTGAGAAGGCTGGGCAGAGTCTACGAATACTCAAAGATAGCCTGTGAAGGCTCGACAGTAGCCGATCTAGTCCGTGAATGACTTGAGAGGCAGCAAGCAAAGTCTATGAAGACTAGAAATAGCCAGGGTAGGCTAGGCAGCCATTAGATTCAACATCATCAACAACAAAAAGCGAAAAAAATAGAAATCTGCAGCAGCAAAAAACAACTCAACAATACCTCAAGGCAGCAGTCAGGAGGCACGGGAAGCCTCATAGGTCATCAATGAAGCCTCACAGGACTTCAGATAGGCTTAGGGATCCTCTGCTAGGGTGCAGGAGCTTCAGATAGGTTCTTTTGAGCCTTGGTTTGGCTCTGATGAGCCTGGGACAGGCTCGGGTGAACCTGGGGAGGCCTGGGTGAGACTGGGCAACCTCTGCGAGGCTTGGGGAGGTCCAGCTGGACCTGTCCTGCAGTTGGAGAGGTCCAGCTGGACCTAGAGAGGCGTCGACAAAGAGATAAGGGGAGGGGCGGCGACCTGATCTGGTGGAAAAGAGATAAGGGGAGGGGCGGCAACCTGATTTGGAGAGGAAAAGAGAGAAGAGGAAGAGAAGGAGATGCGGCGGCTTGCTTTGGAGAAGAAAAAAAAAAAAGAAGAAGAGAAGAAGAAGATGACGGCTAGGGTTTTGAATGCTCTGGTACCATGTAGAGAAACAAGAAACCCTAGAAATCATACTTTATTAGAGAGAGATCGTCTCTATATAGAGAGGATATAAACGGGTATTGGGTTATGGGTAACGTAAACCCAATAACCCAATTAACTTATTATCTAAACTAACAATTTAAAATTTTGTTTCTTCAGTGCATCTGAACCTACATCTGATTTTCTGTTTGTATATGCAGGTAATTATAGGATATGCTGCACTTCCATTATCCACCCATATCCAGTATGCATTCTCCACCCAAACTTGAACTCTAATCATTTAATTGAAGTTCATTGACTTTGTATTGTGAACGTTGACTGATGTATGATGATCATATTAGCTCTACTTCTTTTGATGCAATATCATTTTATAATATGCCTTCCTGTTTCTTGTTTGAAAGTACTTGATTTTTTTGGTCAGCATCCTTTTCTGTCGTTGTGTAGACAATGCAGTTTGTTGTCCTGTAAGGGTGCAAAAGGTTTATGGCATTATTATTAAAATTACAGTCACATTCTAACTATACTTACAATATTTTTTAAAAAAGGGGACTTGCCTTGTTCGCCTGATGTTAAAGTTTCAACGGAGTAATAATCTTTTAATTTTTTCAGGTATAAATCCCTTAAATCTTTAATATTGCTAGTAAGTCCTTTATCTAACTTAACTTACTCCAAATAAATCCCATTGGTTACTTTCAACCTATGTTATACGGACACGTAAGCGTTGAAATGGACACGACACGCAGAAACGCGACGAATTCTTATAAATACACATGACATGTGTGTCGGACACGCGTCGGACACGACACGGCTTCATGATAGGAGTGTCCCTGCTGCATAGCTTTCAACTAATGATTCTGGGAATATTTCATGGCCTTTAAAATTTCTACAAGTTTTGACTTTCGACCATATGCTGTAGGAGCATCATCTCCAATCCATCATCTTCTACCTTCACTCTTGATAGAAAGTCCTAACTATATCCTTATTCCTCCTCGGTTTATTTTCTAAACCCATTGGATAGTCTTCTCCTACTTCCCATTCTCTTTCCCTCCCATCCATCTCATCTTCTGCCTCCAAATGCATACCCTTCCCTGAAATGTTAAAATCAGTAAAGGGTCATGCATGGTGTAAATGGGGCTGTTAGTTGGGGCTTCAACGTACAACTATGTAACACAAACACGGTGAAACGACACGGACGCGGGACGCGGCAAAATAAAAAAAGGATACGGGGACACGACAAGCAATATTTTATTATTAATTATATATAAATAAATTTTCTCTCCCTATTTCTAATTTTCTGATTTTCTGTCATACTTTCAAAGAGGTGCATTGTCTTCAACTTTTTCAATGGTACTTTCCAAATTAGACATTTCTACACAATTCTACCTCTGTGAGTAGAATAATGAATAATCAACTTGTCAAAAAATAATCAAACATGAATAATTAGTTTTATCAAAGGTAAGATGAAAAACAAAATTAAATCTAAATAATTTACATTTATGGCTTCTTTAGAGTAACAAACAAAGCAAAAAATAATCTAAAATAATTTAACTAATACACCACCTAGTTCATGATGTGTGTAAATTCTACTAACATATTTGCTTATGCTAGAACGATATTTTTTTTTCATGTTTATTTAACCTTGGCTGGGATGTGATAAACTTTATAAAAATGTTGTTGCAACCTCCAACAATTGCTGGTTCTTGGTGAGTGGCATTAACTTTTTTATTTAACTGCAGCTTATTGTGGTAGTTAATATAGGATATAAAAGTTGTTAAAACTAAATCAATGATTTTATGTCGCAACTCAACCTGATGGTCATGATATTTAATTTTTTCTCTCTTCTTTCCATTTAGCCTATTGCGCTGAAGCGAAGAGTCCATTCAGATAATGACAATGATGTTGTAATTTCTAAGAGAGGTTGTCTTTCCATTAAGTCTTTTGTTGATGGTTGTAATTACACAAGCACACGCGCACGCACATCTCTCTCTCTCTCTGAGAGAGAGAGAGAGAAAGAGAGAGAATAAGGGATATGAGCTATGCCACATATAAGCTTGTATGTGCTACACTTAGTTCCCACGTGTGAATCAATGATCCACATTGTTTATTGTGAATCTGTGATCCACATATTGTCAAGTATTGGATGAAAAATTATTGGTTTTGGAGATTGTTTGCTCATCCATCTAGTGGTACAAAACTTTTTTTATTCACAAAACCGTTCAATTTACAACCGCATAATAAATGAGCAAATGACCTCTAAATCTCATGATTATTCATTCACAATTTCTTGATTATATGTAGATCATGCTGAATGGTGTGTAGTACATAAATCTTATTCTCATTTATGTGCGTGTGTGTATATATATAGGGGTTACTGTACTCAGCCGCCAGCTGAGAGAGTTTCTTAGCCGGCGTGACGTGGCAACATAATAGCCACGCATTTGTCAAAAATTTTGACGAACAAAAATCAAAAAATCCCGCTCGAATAAGCCATCAGTCACTTCAACAATTGGTTTGACTAAAATACCCTCCCTTACAACTTTTACTGTATGTAAAACCGCTCCTTCCAAAAAAATACAGATCTGAATTTTTTAGTTCATTAATCAGAAATATTTAGTGTTATTGATTCCTAAACTTTCTGAACAATTTCGTTCAAAATTTTGTTTTTTTAAAAAAAGAATTGATTAAGATGGCGCCCAAGAAATCATCCGCGGAAAAAGGTAAAGGGGAAACCTAGAAAACCTATTTTTTTGGGTTCTGTAGCCCTTAATAGTTTGATTTTTTCAGTTGTGATTTCCATTTTTTTAAAACAAAATTTCCTCTTTTAATTTAATTTCGATTCAGAAGTGACTCTTGCTCTGATTTTTTTGATTCAGTTTTGAATTTTAATTCCAAAGAAGAAACTGATACTGAATTTTTCCAGGAAAATTTTGATTTTTCTTAAAATTTTCAAGAATCTTGGTTTTTAAAAAAATAATTATTTAAATTTTTTATTCTAAAAGTTTGCGACCATGGCGCAATTAAGAGTAAAAGAGTCACCTTTTTTTGTTTTAAAGAAGTAAGAATCAAAATTAAATCTATTTGTGCGATTTGAAATAATATTTTTTAATTTTTTACCCTGAAACTTTAATCCAAGTCACAGTTTAAGATGAAAAGAAAATAGGAATTAACGATCTTATTAGAGATTTTTTTAATTTTTTATTTTTTTTAACACTGCAACCAAGGTCACCGTATTTTTTCATTCCATTTTGTCGACTTAGGTCGCAGTTCTTTATATTAGCTTAATAAGTTACTGCGACCTTGGTCGCAATCTGTGAATAAAATATTTTTTTAAATTTTATTAATGCCGTTTTGTTTTTAAAATTATTTTTTTAAAATACTGCGACTGATGTCAGTGTTGCCGTCCCTTCTCTCTTTTTTTGGGGTTTAGGGCCAGTCTGTTCTACTAAGAGCTTAATAGAATACTCTGACCCTGGTCGTATTATGATGAAATAAGGGTCGCAGTGCTCTAAATCATTGATCAAGGTCCTCATTAGTTAATTAATTGGGTTAATTAGAAAAATGCGACCTCTGTCGCATTGTAATTTAACAGTGCGATCTTGGTCGTAGTGTGTTATAATTTATTATCTACTATTGCGACCAAGTCGTAGTCTTTTTTTCAAATTTATTTAAAAGTACTGCGACCGTGATTTTTTTAAATTTTGTACTTATGTTAATGTTTCTGTATCTATAAGTAAGTAAGAACTGAAAGTTCGTCTTATGAGATCGAGTCTAAAGCCTATGTGCGAATTCATGAGAAAATTCAAAAAACACATTCAGGCAGATTTTGTTAATGCGATGAATGAGATCCGTTTGGTGCAATTTTCATGGCCTTCTACAACGAGGAGTTTGGTGCTGACAATGACTTGAAATCAAACATAAGTATACTGAAAATTCAGATCCTACAAAACAAATTGTTGAACTAAATAAAAAGAAATAATTGAAGATCGCACGTCTGAACTATAATCAATAAAACTGTGACTAAGGTCGCAGTTTTAAAGATAGCTGTGACTATTGAATAAATGACTGCGACCGTAGTCGCAGCACAGCATTCAGGATATCCAGGTTTTTCGCAAAAGAATGTGATATTTTATAATACTGCGACCTCTGTCGAAGTCCTTAAAATATTAAAGGACTGCGCAAAAGGTTGCACATGTAAAGTAATTACGGACTGCATGTAACGTCGCAGTTATATAAATACTGAGACATAGTTTATTAAAAACAGCAACCATAATCGCATACTTTAGGATGTCTATAATAAGTAAAAAAATTGTTCTAATATATACTGCGACCTTAGTCGCAGTTCTTCCAATTTAGTGTATATGAGAAAAAACAGGTAATTGAAAATTAAAAGAACTAACTGAAAATTACTGAATTATAATAAATAAAACTGCGACTAAGGTCGCAGTTGTAAAGATAGTTATAACTATTGGAAAAATTGTTTTAATATATACTGCGACTTTAGTCGCAGTTCTTACAATTTAGTATACATGAGAAAAACAAGTAGTTTTCAAATTAAATAACTGCGACTGAGATCGCAGTTAATAAAACTGTGTAATTGTTAATTAAAAAGACGACTTTGATAAAAGTGATATTATTCTGTAAAACGTAATGTAGGTCGCAGTTTCATTTACGTTACTCTAGATTTTTTTTACATATAAGAAATTGCGAGAAAAAAATTAAAAAAGGGATAAAATGAAAACCTCTTGATCAACATCCAAAGATCTCAACCCTTCAAGATTTTCAATATTCTGTGAGGAAGTTGAAAACGATGATATATAGTTCATATTTAGATCGGGAGAAAGAGATCGGGGACGACGACGATCTGAATTGGCAGGAGATGTGTTCTGGTCGGCAGTCGACATTAAAATAGAAAAGGAGATTTAGGTCTACAAAATAAAAAAAAGAAAATAACCTGATCCGGATACCGCTTTTTTTAGAAAAGTTTTCTGACAGTAAAACTCAAACCTAAATCTGACAATGCCCGAAAAAAGAAATAGGGGCTCAATAATAATAAACAATAACGAGACAACTTCATTTTACCGCTGGCCATTTAGTAATTTCACTTGTTCCAATAGGCGGGCCGCAACTTTTTGGTGTGGCTAGTAATGTGCCACGTCACCGCAGGCTGAGAGTCCTCTGTCGGCCGATATACATATTTCTGATATATATATAGTAGTGATCTGGTGAGAAAGCCAACTTACATGAGAAAATGAGAAGGGAGCACAAAGCCGTCAGATTAAGGTGAATGACTGAGATTAACCCTAACCCTAACCTACCCCTAGCTTTCATATCCCTCCATGTGTTCGCTGCCACCTCCACCGATCACGAGGTAGTCGTCGCCGTCTCCATCGTCTCCACCAGCGAGGCTAGGGCATGACCTAAGTTGATTGCTCCATCAGAACCTGCCCTAGCTTCGCCGTCGCCGCCAGCGGCGACCTTGTGGAGGGAGATGAGGGCTAGGGTTAGGGTTAGGGTTATGGTTAGAGTTAATCTCAGCCGTTCACCTTAATCTGACGGCTCATGTGCTCCCTTCTCTTCTTTTCACGTACGGCTCATGTGCTCCCTTCTCATCTTTTCACGTAAGCTAGCTTTCTCACCGGATCACCACTATATATATAATGTATGTATAATATATATAATGGCGGCGGCTAGGATTTCTCCATCTGGAGGCGATGGAGACATGCAAAGCCCTCAAAGGAATGAAGATGATCAAGAAGCGGCCACTACACACAACAGGGAAGCGCATAATCAATAGGAAGAGACCCAAGTTAGTGATCTACATAAAAGAATCAAAACATAGGATGATGGTTGGACATATGTTTACAGTAGAAAGCATTATAAGAAAGATGGCAGCCAGTCAAAGCAAAAACAACAGGAACCTCCACAAAGACGGCCTTATCAGCAGCACAATATTGCTTGGTTATCCGCTACTGCACCAGGGCCTATAAATCAGTCTTGGAGGAGAGTAATACACCAAACCCTAATCAAAAACCTCATCCCTGGCGCTTTGCTGCAGGCAACAAAGCAACTTCTTGGAAAGATATATGCAACCTTGGGAGAGAAACAGACGAGGAGTGTAAACTCTCCTTTTTTACTCCATTGCAGAAAGATGGAGGAGTTTATGCTAAAATCAGAAGAGCAGACAAAAACAAAAACATTGAAAGATGGATTAACACATTAGTAGGCTGTGTTAGGGGGTATACCTTTCTATTCTCGGTTAAAAGCCTGTGTGGGGAGGATCTAGAAACCAACTTGCTCCCTTGACATCTTCTCCAGGGAGAACGGCTTCTTCTTCTTCAAGTTTGGAAGTCAAGAGGAGTGCAACCGCATCCTTCAAGGTGGTCCCTGGCTCTTTGATGGTAGATTGATCATTCTGAGGCAATGGACAGAGCATATTGGGCTTGACAGAGATTTGCTCTCTTCAATACCTGTATGGGTAAGATTTCCTTCTCTTAAATTTTGGTCTAAGGAAATCATTAGTCAAATTGCAAATTTAGCGGGAAATCCTTTATTTATGGATAAAGCTACTTGAAAAACTGAAAGAATTGAATATGCTAAATGCTTTGTAGAGATCAATGCTTCAACTAAATTACCTAAAAAGGTCTCAGTTGATGTTGAAGATGCAGAAAGCATACAGATTGATGTGGAATTTGAAGGAGTTCCTCCAATTTGCAGAAGTGCAATTGTTTTGGTCATGTTGATGCTCTCTACCCCACTGCACAAGTTTGGAGGCTATGGAAATTCTTCAAAACAACAATGTTGAATCTTCAGTTGGCATGGGAGGACTTGATCCAACAGCAATGTGCCAGTCAGTCGCCCGGGGGGGGGGGGGGGGGGGGGGGGGGGGGGGGGGGGGGGGGGGGGGGGGGGGGGTGGAATTCTCTCTACAGAGATACAAATGGAGGAACAAACAGTGAAGACTTCTGCAGGCATGTCTGCAGTTGGCACACAATCCAGCATTGTAGGGGAGAAGGCACAACATCATACAGTACAAGCCTCGACAAATATGCAGGAGGAGGAGCTAGCTATGAAGCCCACAGAAGTACCATTACATGCCATAAAAGAGGAAAAGGAGACTGTGCAAGATGCATATAATTCTACCCAGCCTGAACTACAGTGGAAGAGGAAGGAGAAGAGCAAGTAATGCAAGAACAAGGCTTACCCTTTCAGATTGTGCAAGATTACTCTGAAGCAGATTGCATGGCTTTTAAGCACAGAAAGAGAGGAAAACAAAAAGTTAAGTCATCTGTGGCTCAGAGGAGAAGTGAGAGATTGAACAAAGACCGAATTCTGATTCAAATGTCAATTCTAGTATGGAATGTTAGAGGTCTTAATCTCAAAGAAAGAAGAGATGTTATTGGGCATACTTACAAGTATTCTCCTCCTATTGTGGGTCTTGTTGAAACTAAAGTGAAAGAAAATAAATCTTTCAGAATTCTGAAGTGTTTGCCTTATGGATGGTCTCATTTGAATAATTATACTCACTTCCCTGATGGGAGTATCTGGTTGTGTTGGATAACTCAATGTGGAATTGTAGCTTGTTGAACTCATCTACTCAACAAGTCACCATTCAAGCTTCAAACTTTGGGGGTCTCCAAGTATATCTAACTGTGATGTGTGGTTCAAATTGGCAGAAAGATAGATAGGAACTATGGACTAGTTCAAATAAATCAGCAATTCATTAATGGGCCTTGGGTAGTTCTTGGTGACGTTAATACTGCAAGGTTTTCCGAGGGAAAAAAAAGGAGGTAAGCCACTTTAACTTTTGGTAAGCTTGCTTCCTTTAATGACTATCAATTACTCATCTCAAGCATGTTGGGTCTCATTGGTATGCATAACAATTCTGATGATAGTTTAAGAATTGTAGGAAGATTGGATAGGACATTGGTCAATCAAGCTTGGCTTGATGTCCTTCCTGACTCCTTTTATGAATACAAATCTCTTGCTTCCAGTGATCATGCTCCTATGGTGCTGCATTTGCTCAAATCTTCTCATTCAGGCCCTAAACTGTTGATTTTTAATTACTGGATGCACTATCCTAGTTTTAAAACTATGCTTAAAAGGTCATCTGAAGTATATGGCACTCCACAATATGAAGCAGTTAGGAAACTGAAAGATATTAAAAAGGCGATCAAAGAGTGGAGGAAAAATGATAATATCAGTACAAAGTCAAAACTCTCATCTATCAGGAATCAACTACAAGAAGTTCATCAGGCTATGGGCACTCAATTTCTAACTTCAAAATGGCAAGCTGAGGAAAGGGAATTGAAGTCGGAACTAACTTATTGGTTACAGTTGGAAGAAGAAGAATGTAGGCGAAGAGTAGAGAGAATTGACATCTTTTGGGTGACAAAAATACAAGTTTCTATAACTCTGCTTGCAGAATCAGACAATACAAAAATCAAGTCAAACAGTTGGTAGATGCAAATGGAGTTCTTATCCAAGATGAAGCTGCAATTCAGGTTCTAGCTCCTCAATTCTATGAAAATCTCTTCAATCAGGATTCTTATTCTTCTACCTTCCCCAAATTGGTAGTCAAGAAAGTTCTGACAATGGAGGCTCAACAGTGGCTCATAAGACCTGTATCTAAATAAGAAATCAAGTCAGCTCTATTTCAGATGAGTCCTGATTGTTGAGAGAGATTGGTTTCCCTCCAGAGAGTCCCATGAGACTGTGGCGACAACAAGGCATCAATATACATTGCTGGAAATGACGTGTTCTATGAGAGAACAAAACACATTGAGGTTGATTGTCATATAGTTCGTAAGAAGCTTGAAGCAAATATCATTGTGTCGAAACATGTAGCATCAGGACACCAGTTAGTAGATTTTCTTACTAAATCACTTAGTAGAATAAGAGTAGATTTTATTTGTGACAAGTTGGGCATGTTTGATATATATGCTCCAGCTTGGGGGAGTGTTGAGAGAGATACTATGTATTGGTATATGAGTTGTATTAGGAGTAGAATATAAATAAGAGTAGTAGACTTTTTTGTATATATAAATATAATTGAGAGTAGAGACATCAATAACAACCTCTGTTCCCAAACTTTTTCTCTCTTAGTCTCTGGTACAACATTAACATGGTATCAGCGCCACTCAGAAATCCCCTAATCTCCCTAATCTCAACTCCTTCTCGCTAAAAAAAAAAAAAAAAAATTGTTCAATCGTCTCCCCTAAACCTTACACTCCTCACCAGAATGGGGTAGCTGAACGTAAGAATAGGCACCTACTTCACATTTCTAGGATTCTCTTATTTCATAGACAGGTACCAAAAGAATTTTGGGGTGAGGACATTTTGACTGCTTGTTACTTGATAAATCGAATGTCATCCTCTATATTGGAAAACAAAATCCCTCCATCTTGTACCCTGATATTGACTTGTCCTCTTTGCCTCTTAGATTTTTGGGTCTCCCTGTTTTATCTATAATCATGGTCCTCATAAGATAAAACTTGATTTTAGGTCTCTTAAAGAGATTTTTCTTGGCTACTCCAGAACTCAAAAATGTTATAAATGTTTTTGTCCCTCTATAGCCGATATTCCTTGTCTACATATGTAATCTTTTTCGAGTCTAAACCTGATATTTCCACATCTTCTGCATCAGAGGATGACTTTGTTTACTTATTCTATTGGGAGAAATTACTCAATAGTGATGAGTCCACATTTGAAAATGTAACTGGTAAAGATCACTTCGATTTTAGATCCGCTTCAGACCTATACACGACAAACAATTCCTGTTCTTGTGCCACCGCCAGCCTCAATATCAAGCCCTGCGCAAGCATCGAGTGAGACTGTCACCACTCAATACTTGATAATTCTACTACTGAAGCTCTTCCTATTGCACTTCGAAAACGCAAACATGCTTGTACTCATCATCCTCTGTCTAATTTTGTTTCTTATTCTCAGTTGTCATCTTTTCATTCATTTATTTCTTCTTTGGACTCATGTTCGATTCTCAAGAATGTGTCAGATGCACTGCCTATTCCAGGTTAGACTCAGGCGATGCAAGAGGAGATGACAGCCTTAGAGTAGAATGAGACTTGGAAGTTGGTCACACTTCCACCGAGGAAGAAATTATTGGGTGCAAATGGGTTTACAGTGTTGAGTTAAACCCAGATGGGTTTCTGGCTCGCTTAAAGGCAAGATTAATTGCTAAAAGTTACTCACAGGTGTATGGACTGGATTATGTGGATACATTCTTTCCGGTCGTGAAGATGACATCTGTGCGAATTAATGTATCATTGGCAGTGACTTACCACTGGCCACTTCATCAATTAAACATGAATAATTCCTTTCTCAATGGTATTCTTGATGAGGAGGTTTACTTGGAGCAACCACCAACCAGGGTGAGTATGCCCAGAAGGTTTGCAAGTTGAAGAAGTCGCTCTACGGTCTAAAACAGTCTCCGAGAGCCTGATTTGGGCACATTGCATCAGTGATTCAGGAGTTTGGTATCTGTCGAGCAGCGAAAGACCACTCTATGTTTTGGCGGATACAACATAGGAAAAGGATCCTACTAGCTGTGTATGTGGATGTTATTGTGATCACAGAGATGACACGAGGGGTATTGGTAGCCTAAAGAAGAACTTGCAGAAGCACTTTCAGGCTAATGATCTTGGATCCTTGAAGTACTTGGCATTGAGATGGCCAGGTACAAAAATGGTATTCGTCTATCACTGAGAAAGTACGAACTTGATTTGCTTTCAGAGGTTGGGATGCTAAAATGCAGGAGTATTGATTCTTCGATAGATGTGAACATGAAAATGCTACTAGATTAGGGGAAGCTTCTTGAGGATGCTGAGAGGCATAAGAGATTGGTGGGAAAACTGAACTACCTGACAGTGACTAGACCGGACATCATATTTGCAGTCAACGCACTGTGTCAGTTTTTGTCAGCACCGAGGACTACCTATTTGGCAGCGGTAAATGAGAATTTTGAGGTATCTGAAGAAAGCTCCAGGGATAGGGCTTCTCTATTCAAATCAGGGACGCATTCGAGTAGCAGGCTTCTCCGATACAGACTGGGCATGGTGTCCTTTTGATAGGAGCTCATCCATATGATATTGTGTCTTTTTTTGGAGAAAATCTTGTGTCATGAAAAAGTAAGAAGCAGAGTGGTTTCTCAGTGCAGTGTAGAGTCAAAGCACAGGGTGATGGCAAGTATGACATTAGACCTGGTCTGGATCAGAGATTTATTGACATAGATTAGTTTCCCCCAGAATGTCCCATGAGACTATATGGTGGCAACAAGGCATCAATACACATTGTTGAAAATGACGTGTTCCATGAGAGAACCAAACACATTGAGGTTGATTGTCAAATAGTTCGTAGAAGCTTGTGGCAAATATCATTGTGGCGAAACATGTAGCATCAAGACACCAATTAGCAGATCTTCTTACTAAACCACTTGCTAGAATCAGAGTAGATTTTATTTGTCACAAGTTGGGCATGTTTGATATATATGATCCAACTTGAGTGGGAGTGTTGAGAGAGATACTATGTATTGGTATATGAGTTGTATTAGGAGTAGAATATAAATAGGAGTATATTTAGACTTTCTTATATCTATAACTATAATTGAGAGGATGTCTCTCTCTGCCAAAACTCTCTCTCTCTCAATCTCTGGTACAACATTAACACTGATAAAGCTCCAGGCTAGATGGCTTTAGTGCCGCATTCTTTCAGAAAAATTAGGTTTTTCTTGGCACTGATATCATTTCTTCAGTTCAAATTTCTTTGCAACTGGGAAATTATTAAGAGAGGTAAATCATACTTTCCTACTTTGATTCCTAAAGTTTCTAACTCTTTAAATCTAGCTCATTTCTGGCCCATTTCATGTTGTAATGTCCTATACAAGATCATCTCCAAGGCTCAGCAGCAGGCTTCAAGGAGCGAATGGTGATTATTTCTCCAAATCATAGTGCATTCTTAAAAGGGAGGCAAATGAGTCCCTTCTTGCTGATGAATTGATCAGTGATTTTAAGAAGAAAATGACTCCTCAAGGCTGCTGCTTAAAAATTGATCTACACAAGGCTTTTGACAGCATAAATAGGAACTTTGTGCTACACATTATGCATAGCATGGGCTTTCCACAAAATTGGTTGCTATGAATTGAGGAATGTATATGTACTCCATCTTTCTTGGTTATATTGAATGGATCTCCTTCAGGTTTCATTCATAGCAACAGAGGTATCAGACATGGGGATTCTCTCTCTCCATACATTTTTGTCTTAGTTATGGAATACTGGTCTATAAGTATGGATATTGCATTAGCCTCTGGTCTAATTTCTCCATTTAGGAGAGGTCCACATTACTATGTCACCCATCTTCTTTTTGTTGATGATATGTGTTGGTCTTTGTTAAAGCTAACAAACCATCACTCAAAGAAATTAATGACATGTTATGCAATCTGGAATCAAATACTGGGCTGAGTATAAACAAGAACAAAAGTAAGACATACTTCAGCAAGAGTTGCAGAAACAGGGACAACTTAAAAGAAATTATTGGGTTCCTGAAAGTTCCTTTCTTAGAAAGTATGGGATGCCACTTTCTCATTATCTACTTGACGCTTAGACGCTACTCTCTTATTGACAAAAATGTAGGTAAAGACTTGAAGGTTGGAGCGTGAAAACAGTCTCTCTCTGGTAGGCTGGAATTCATTAAGTCTGTTATTTATGGGATTCTCTCATATTGGATACAAACTTACTCTTTCCCAGTTAGAGTATGCAAGCAGCTAGAAAATATGGTTGCTTCTTTCCTTTGGGAAGGCCAGTTGCATGGTTGGAGTATGGTAGCTATGTCCAAACCAGAAATTGAAGGTGGAGTTGGACTGAGAAGTGTTTCTGATATGACAAGGGCTGCTAGCGTGAAGAGATTATGGAATTGCTGCACATCTCAATCAATTTGGGCAATATGGATGAACATGCACTATGTCAAGGAGAAATCTTTCTGGGAGGCAAAGGTCAACCCTATGGACTCTGACATGTGGAAGGATATTGCTCATATGAGACCAGCAACTAATGCATATGAGTCAAGATAACTCTAGAGATTGGCTCTGGACAGTAACAACTACAGGTCAATTTTCTTATGTATCAGCCTGGCACATTGTAAGAAATCCATCTCCTATCTTCATGCGGTTGTATGGTTTCCTTGACAGAGTCCAAAAATGGCCTGTTGTCTGCTGAGATCACTGCATGATAGATCGCTGACAGCAAATATAGACTCAAGAATTTCTCAGTTATCAACCAGGATTTGTGTGTGCTCTGTTGCAAGGAGTCAAAGACAATTCAACACTTGTTTTTCTCTTGTCCCTATGCAAATCATATGCGGACCCTCTGTAAATTGAAGCTGGGTTTCCCTCCTGCAACCTTTTCTTTGATTAGAAAGCTAAGATTATCAAGGACAAGTTCAATAAGAAGAACAAAAACTATGTTTTAGCAAGGCTGGTACTGGGAGGAGCTGTATGGCATATATGAAAAGAAAGAAATAGGAGAGTTTTCCAACGGCAAGAACAAAACAAAATCATGATATTCAGGAGACTATATGAAGATATTAATTAATTGTTGCGAACATGCCACTGGAAAACTTCATCGACAATAGATAGAAAGAGATAATGAGCAACTGGTGTTAAATGGGGTATTGTTTTGCTGAGCAATGCTAGATATTCTGGCAACTTTGATTCCTTTTAGTTGTGGGTGATGGCTAGGGTCATCTTCCCACTCTACATGGGATGATTTGTTAGATAGAATCTATTCCAGCTTGTTTTTTGTATTATGTGTATTTTGTTTCATATTAGTAATAAAGTTTTCATTTACCTTACAACACACACACACACGGTGTCATTCCGGAAGGATTCGAGGAAGGATGAATCCTTCCCAGTCAAATACAACCCTATGACATCCGAATGCAAGATCCATTTGTTGAAGTTGATTTACATTATTTCAAGTAACTAAAAATAAAAAATCATGTATTTTGAATACTTTTTTGCCCATCCATCAAGTAGGCACTAAATGGACGACCAAAAATAGCATATTGCTTAGATCTACGTCTTTAGACATGCAAATTCTCAATCCGACCTTTTCATCATGATCTAAACACATAAAAAACCCTCACACACCAATTTTTGTTAGATTTCAAATATTCTACGCCATTAAACTAACTCACTATTTCGGCCGTCCATTTTGCGCCTACTTGATGGGTGGGCAAAAAGAATTTAAAATACATGTTTTTTAATTTTAGTTACTTGAATTAAAGGAGATCAACTCCAATGGAGTGGATCTTGCATTCGGATGTCGTAGGGTTGTATTTGAGTGGGAAGGATTCAGCCTCAAATCCTTCCAGAATGACACAAGTCTCTCTCTCTACACACACATATATCTATATATCTAATATATATATAGGGGTTACTGTACCTCAGCCGGCAGGCTGAGAGAGTTTCTCAGCCGCGGGACGTGGCTGAATATATGCCACATATCGGCCGCAGAGTGTAGGCGCCAAAAAAATCAAAAAAGATCCCGCCTAAACAATCGTGAAACAAATTGACAAAAATACCCCTTTTTTAATTCTAAACTGGAATAATCATCAACAAACAAAATTTCAGTTGAATATATCTACAGTTATAAAATTCGTAATTTTACTACATCGAAAAATATAATTAAAAAAATTTGGATCAACATAATGTAAAATAAGCAGAAGCATTGAAAATTTAAAAAACATGTCATGGTCGCAGACTTAATACAATATAACTTTCAATTTTATATGACAACTGCGACACAGTCGCAGTCACTAGTCGCAGTCATAGTATAACAAAACTTTTTTTTATATATGTATGCGACCCTAGTCGCATTCTATCGTACAGCAATGTGACCTCCTTCAGTACTGCGACCAAAGTCGCAATCTTCTTTCGCATGCCTTATGTAAAAGATTTTTATATTTTTAAAAAGTAGATTAGCCATGCGACCCTGAGATCAGTTCGCGTACATCACATCTTATAAAAATACTATATTAATCACTGAATTAAATGAAAGTAATTAATATTCTTTCTACCGTGATACAACAATAGTCTAGAAAAAAGAGATGCAATAATGTTAATATCGATAAAGGAAAGATGTGCACCATATGTAATCTAAAGATATAGGCAAACAATTCTATAAAAAGTTAATTTGTACTTCAAGTATTAAACCTCTGCAAAAAGAAA